>JANHFL010000697.1:529287-562100 GCA_032468155.1 Oxyrhabdium leporinum
ATTTTTATGTGAACCGCCCCGAGTCCTCGGAATGGGGCGGTATAAAAGTTTAACTAATAAATAAATAAATAAATAAATTGAATGACAAAAAGTTCTTCATGGTAGAATATTAACAGTTGCAAACAGCTGCAGAGATGGCTAAGAGATCTAAGGTGGCTTAGATACATAGGCTTTGAATTGTTTAATTTGTGAAGAGTGATACAGTATTACAAATGTATAATACAGCAAGCCACATGGAACAAACCATATGACTTTCAGTAAGTTATCTTATTTCTTACATGTATAATGTAATTGAAAAACAGAAACGCAAAAATAAATGTAGATATTTTCTTTTTTGCAATCAAATAAATCAATTTTGCCAGTTCAGCAGGTTCTAAATATCTTCAATGACCATTCATCTGTTGTAGCTATTGCCAAATCTTTCTACCTTTGTGTACACAATAATCTTACTGCAGTTATTCTATATAAAAAAAGTCTTCCACAACTTTTTTTTCCAGTTCCTTATATCTTATATGAATGGCATAATGAGTGAAAGCAATGCTTATATATTTCTGGTCATTATGTATCTTATGTTCCAGGTGTGGCACTGTAATCCAACAGAATTATTAAATACTAAGAAACATTTTGAATTGCTTGCTGAATTGGAACATGATGTTAGTGTAAGTATAAAGATACATAATTTTCAGATTGATTGCCTTTGAATCTTGTATCCAAGGGTCACAAATTTGATCGAGGATATCTGCAGCATATGATAAAAAAAAGTCAAGATAGTGGCCACAATGATGAAGGCAGGTAAATCACTGCCTATTTTTACATGTGACAGACATTAAAAAGTAGAGCTTTGATCATACGAATGTTGCTGCCATCTTGATTTTTTGACCATTTGAGGCTATTTCTGCAGAGATTGCAGAAGCCTCTGCAGACAAATCCCATCCTTCTTGTGCTCATTTGGTCTATGAAAGTAATCCTTCATTGAAACATTCCCAGTTAGGGGGAAAAAAGTATGCATGCATATAATTTTAAATGTTCCAGTGATTCTGGCATAAAAATTCAGTATATTAGGGAATGTGTGAAAACTTACTTATCATTGTATATATTATTAATAATGTGCAAATAAATAACATTAACATAATTGCTTAGGTAACAACTATCACCTTGAATCCTGCATATACTTTGCTAGCATCTGGAACAAAAGATGGAACTATTAGTATATGGGATATTACTGCTGCTTCAATATTGCATCGCCTTCCATGTCATTCAGGAACTGTTTTGGATGTTGCTTTCAGTCCTGGTATGGGTAATTCAAATTTTCTTCTTAAATACCCATTCTGTCAAGGAAAACACTCACCCTGATAGATAAAGCTATTATCTAATTCTGGATTGGAAACATACAATTCCAATACAATACTTGTTTGTATTGAGGAAACAAGGGCCATCACAGGTAATCCTCGACTTACAAACAATCGTTTAATGGTCATTTGAAGTTATAACGGCACTGAAAAAAGTGACATATGGCTGTCACTTACAACCGTTGCAGCATCCCCATAGTACATGATCAAAATTTGGACACCTGGCAACTGGCATGAATTTATGTTGGTTGCAGTGTCCTGGGGTCATGAGATAACCTTTTGCGACCATCTGACAAGCAAAGCCAATGGGGAAGCCCTATCCACTTAACACCTGTGTTACACACTTAACAATTGCAGTGATTCATTTAACAGCTTGTGGCAAGAAAGGTCATAAAAATGGGGTAAAACTCCCTTAAATGTCTTGCTCAGCAATGAAAAGTTTGGGGCTCAATTACGGTTGTAAGTTGAGGAATACCTGTATATTCAGTTAGTTTATTCTTCAGTAAATGTATTACTGATTGTGGCTCTAGTAGACAACCCCAATCATTTCATTTTGATCTGGGCTTTGTAATCGTAAAACAGAACAGCACCTATAACAAAAGTTTCAAACATCATTGCTAGCTTGCCTTGCCTTGCATATCTGTGTTAGTATCTTTGTATTGTTTCAGAGAAGAAAGACATCAACTTATAGCACTAAAAGTTTTCTATTTTTCCTTGCATACATGCATGCATACAATCAAAATGGTGAATGTAATTTGGAACACATCTTTCTTTTATCAACTAGCTGATTTTCATGAAGCTAAACTATGGTATCAGGTTTTGAGGCTTATAGGTGTTTTGTTCTCTGCTCAGTCAAGTATGTAATACACATAATAGCTTAAAATGATATCATAGTATTTCTGTGAGGAATTACAGCTTGTGAGTTGAAAGCCTCTCTGAATTTTATTTGAGTAAACCACATATGGGATTAAAGCAAAATATTCTACATAGAAGACAAGGTAATTAACATCAAATACTTGAACTGAATACCCACTGTAGCTATTCTTGTAATATAGATGGCCGGCACCTATTAAGCACAGGAGAAGATGCCTATTTTAAAGTTACAGATGTGCAAACTGGAATGATTATCTCTTCTGTAGCTTTGGAGCAGACTCAAAGGTAATCTCTTTTGCATTTTTTTTTAAATGTTAAACTTTCATACTGTGTATGAAATGGATTAGTTATTTATTTCAAGTTTTGAAAAATATTCATATATATTGTCTCAACATGGGACCCATAAAATTTGTCTCATAAGATTACCTGGGGAGAATAGATGCATTTTGCGATCTGGGCTTGTCCCTCTAAAGTTAGCACAACATTAATGTTAATGTTTGAGAAAAAAAGAAGATGCAAAACATCTAAATTAGCTTGGGTACATTTAATTATAGTAATGGTTTTAATTTCCCAAATTATCACTCAAAATACAAATACATTTCAATTTTCTTAATCTGAAACCACATAATAAAGTTATATAACATCAACAAAAAATAACCATTTTTTGTTTGATAAACTTATTTTTGCAGATGTTTCAAGTGGGATGGACACATAGTTTTATCAGGAAGTCAGTCAGGAGAATTGTTCGTTTGGGATATACTTGGAGGAAAAACAGTAGGAAAAATTCCAGGACATGCAGGTATGTTTGAATATATTTTTAAAATGTTTCTGGGTAACATTTCAAATTTCTGAAGCCTTTAAATATTAGATAAAGTGCATGCTTACCTTGTAAGTTTCTCTTGCTTCTTAAACTATTGTATAAAATTATCAATCCTGATAGCATGCAGTAAGAATCCTAAGAATTTTTATACTGCAGAAAAAGTCAGAATATTGCCGTTAAGGGTCCCAGTAAACCATTCAATGGAAAATTCAGAATATTGGCTCATAAGGTTCATGACCTTTGTTATATGTATACTAAAGCTTAGAATATTAAGAAATAAGCAAAACATTTTTGAAGCTACTAAACCGAGATTGTAAACAATTTCAACCAAGAAAAAAATAAGAGACAAAAGAATCTCACTGCCCAAAAAGTTTAGTGAAGTTTTAAGGATAGGAGAGAGGAAAATACCAGTTTCACTTGAATTGATTTATAGGCTTTCCAACTCTTATGACTCTGGGCAGTCTTTAGCCTGAGTATGTTTTATGCAAACCAGGATCTTCAGTATAAAGGCTACATTACAAAGAAATATACTGTTGCCTGCATTCTGCCAACTAGGAACTACTGTGAAATATTACATGTGCTCAGGTATTTACACTTACAATCCCCATAGCAAATAATTTTTAAAAAGCGCTCCTTAGAGATAGGTTTGTGTCTGCTTTGTTATTTGCTAATGCACTTTCCATAGTTTGGAGATATTTTTATAAAACAAACTAATGAAAAGTATCAGAAAACCAGAAACAATGTTGACCTCAAATTATTCTGTCTTGGCTTTGAGGGGTCCTTGGTTCCTCTCTGAGCTTGGTTGTCTTCCTGTAGATATTTCTTTAACCAAACTAGATAATATCATCAGTGCTAGAAGGAGCGAGGTTTATATTCTAGTGTCTTGCCCTAACAGTATTGGTGGGGGTGATCTTGGAAGCTATTTGGTTGGGTTCTTTACTGTTAGCTTGTTTGGCAGTCCCTTGGTTGTGCTGTTATTTATTTCTTGATTGTGTATGCTCATCTGAGTGCTGATTGCTGGTAGGGAGATGTTTTGGTCTTTCTGTTCTGTTTTTGACTCATTGATTTTCCTCTTTTTGCATGTAGATATTGTTTAGCTAGGTGTCCATTGATGGTTAATTTTTTAGAGTGCCAAGCTTCTAGGAATTCCCTAGCATTTTTGGACTGGGCTTGATCTAGGTTTGTCAGTTTCTCAGATGAAACTATGGTTAAGACTGTCCATATGTTGTGAAATTAAAGTGCTTTTATCATATCTTTTGACTGCTAACCTGTTTCTCCGAAAACACGACCCACCCCAATAATAAGCCCAATCCTAATTTTTGAGGGGTGGACCTAATATTACCCGTACCCCAAAAATAAGCCCAGGAGGATGGGCATGGCCAACATGAGTGGCAGCGCAGGCATGGGGAGGGGGGGGTTTGCAGGGTCCTGGGATATGCTGACGGCTCGGAGTGGAGACGTTTTTGCAAAAGGCAGGAAAATGGAGATGGAGAGGGAGCTTGAGGAATGGATGACAGGCAGGAAAATTCCCCTCCCCATTTTCCTGCCTTTCGTGAAAAAGGCTCCAGTTTGGACACACCAGCGCAGCTGCTCACAGCGGGATGCCAGCTGTATGATGAAGCTCACAAAGATGCTGCCATTCATGAGTGCAACACCACAATAGGGCTGCAGGGTCCTGCTCCAAGAGGCTGAGCCAGTATGACAAACCTCAAGGTGGTGCCGCTGTTTCTGCTCATGGCTCACTTGAGTTGCAAACAGCCCGGGGATTTTTGTGGCCTTTATGTGCCTGGGATGCCTACAGGATCCCTGGCTTCTGAGTCTGGCAAGGCCCAGCATTTGGGCGACGGTGTGTTCTTCTCCTTATGGGCGGCGACGGTGCATCCACACGTCCAGCTCGTCGAATCTGGGCTGCTGCACCTCAAAAATAGTAAGACCCTCCTCGAAAATAAGCCCAAGTACTTATTTTCAAATCTAAAAGAAAATAAGACTCAGTCTTATTTTCTGAAGAACACGGTAGTTGATGTTCATGAATGCATTCTGGTGGTCTTTTCCTGTTAGTCCTACGTAGTGGCTGTTGCAGTCATTGCACTATATGTTGTAGATGACTTCTGATGAACTGACAGCAAACCCCACTCCATACTAGAACTAATGATGTTACCTGGTTTGGGTATTGAAACGTCTGCAAAAAAACAACCAAGCTCACAGAGCACTAACGACCCCTCATTCCAACCCTGAACTACAAATATTCTCCTTTATTGGCATCTTGGCTTTGCAACTTTCTTTTTTCAAATATAGAGACATTGGAAGGCAATCAACCCAACAGTTTTAGAACCATTCACAAGTTATTCTTAGTTCATTACTTCATTACTTACCTGAAATTCATGATTATTACTTACAATTTTGAAAGTATCAGTTTTTGAAAATCAGATGCTTGGAAAGAATACCGCCTTGCCAATAGGGATGCATATTACTTTTTACTGTTTCCTGTTCATTAATCAACAGTTTATAGTTTCTTGTCCCACCACTTTTAGCTTAGCTTGGAAGCTTTTGATATATAATTTGTCATAATTAAATATGACAAATTCCATAATTTGCTTCTCAAAATGTAGATTTCATAGGTGTTGTGAGCTAACATCTTTTGTAGTTGGAATAAAGTTATGTATTGCTGTTAGGAGTTTCAGGAAAGTGGTTGCAAATGGTCAATCTGACTGACTTGCATATGTATCTTCCCTAGGTGCTGTGACTTGTATGTGGATTAATGACCAGTGCAGCAATATAATTACTGGAGGAGAAGATAGACAAATTGTGTTCTGGAAACAGCAGTACTAAGTGCTTTTTCTTTGATAATCTCAATCCTTAATATTTTAAACCAGAATTTTAAAAGGACCTTGCCTAAATGTAAAAATGCTTTCTATAGTTCAAACAGAACTTCTGGTCTCCTTCATGTATTGATGAAGACTCTAAAATGTTACAAAAGTCTGTATGCTCTTCCCCATTTACTGAAGTAATACTGTAAAAACTTGAGGTACTTGTCTTATACTCCTGTTGAAAATAAACTTATTTTTCAGTAACCAGTATGTTCTAACTTGAAATCACACTACTCTATTGTTCCTTGTGTATGTTTGTCTTCAAGTCAGTGTTGATGCCTGGTGGCTGCCTAGACAAATCTCTGCAGTTTTCTTGCCATTATTTTTCCAGTATTGCAATCAGTAAATTTTATCTTTATTCGGAAATTACTGGAATGGTTTGCCATTGTCTTCTTCCTAGGGCTAACAGAGAAAATGGTTGGCCAAGTGAACTAGTGGGCTTCGTGTCTAAGAATCCATGGTCTTCTGCTTTCTAACTAACAGGATTTTGTTTAGTTTTATGTACTTGGCGGAAATATTTTCCCTAAACTTCCATCTCAATATGATCATGTTTTTATTGTTTCAGTCTATAGACCGCTCATTGCCAACCAGCAGTTTGATTGCTAAATCAATAATTTGACAACTTTGTGTTTTAGTTGGGAAAGTATTTTTTTCCTGATTTTATAAAGCTGCTTGGAATAATATAAATCAGCTGGTAAAGTTACATTATTATTTTTCTTTTTGTGGGCTAGCACACATTCCTTATCAAATACCTTCCCATCTTCTTACTAAGGACTATCTATATATTGCCGTGATTTGGCATTTAAATCTCTCTACTAAGTGCCAGGGACAAGTGGAGTTTAATATTCTATCCACATGTACTAGGTCTGACATAAGAGTGCTCATTATTTCTCCCTTATTTTTTCCTTTCACTGACTTCTGGTATCTCTGTATTTGGACCAGGGAGTATTTCATTTACTAATAAATATTTAACAATGTTAAATGAAAAGAGTCATTATCACTCTACGCTTAGTTAAGTCAAGTGCTGTAGTTTAATCTCAGAGAAATTTATCAAGTGTGATGGTTTATTGGCCAGACCAAAACATGAATCCTTTTACACCCTTCTCTGCAAACCAATATAAAATGTGCTTGCATACTCATTACTGAGTCCCATTCAAATGCTGATCTCTCTATATACTGTAGTACTTAAAATTACACAATATACTGTTTCAATGAATATCCCAAACTTTTTGCTTCTGCTTGGGGGTAGTAGTGGTAAATATTGTTTATTTCCAATAACATTGTTTAATGTTATCATCTAGTTCTCTTAAACCTCACCTTCTAAGGTGATGTTTAATAGAAAAACATGTTATTAAGTTCACCATACAAGTCATAATTCCCAATGATTCTTCATTAGTATGTGCCAATAAACCATTCAACTTCCCTGTATTATACCTGTAATAGAATTCAAATATTACATGCAAGTATTTATAACTTTTTTCTTCTGTCTAGCTGCCAGGTTGGGCTTCTAGCATTAAAGCTTGACATCAACTGATAGAAAATCAGTAAACAGCTGATGGTTTCTTACTACAATTACTATATCGAAGACTATCTGCTAGAAAAGAAATAAATTAAAAACCCTAATGACTAAGCTATTAAAATGTTACCCATGTCCAATATTATATTTTATTTAGTATTAGTAAAATTTGTTGATGTAATAAAAGAAATACTATAGCCTACGCTGATTTTACTATTTCAAGAGCCCAAAAACCACAACACTGAGGTACAATGTTTAAGACTTTCACTGCTTTATACTGAATTATATTGCTAACAGCCAGGAAGGATTATTTTAGAGATTCATCAGTACAAAATATTACCCATTTAGGAAGTGAATATATTTGCAACTTTATTTCAGTTTTAAGAGGATTAAGGCAACACAATATAAGCATATTAGAACAATTTTATAAGACAGCAAGAAGACAAACATTATTTTAAAATTGTTATGGAATGATAAATACAAGCTATGCTCAGTTTAACTAGCATGCTTTCTGTAAACAAGATTACTAAAATCAGTTAATTAATACTAAGTTATATTCTCACTGGTAGATGCAGTAAAAAAATGAATCTGAAAAAGTACAAAGAGCAGCAGTATATTTGGGTCAAAGAAAGCAAAATACTAGACACTTTCACAAACATTAGTTTTCTTCCATTTTTAATGACAGAAATTTTCCTGACCTATGTAGTACAACCCTATGAAAGAAGCATGTGTTTTATCAAAGTAGCATGATGAATATAAAATGCAAAATATGAGCAAGGTTTTTGTTGAAATGTGACATTCCCAGCCATAATGTAATATAAATGCTCAATGCAGCATCTCATGTCAAAGAAAGGCTCATGTGCAGAATGTAAATATTGCGAAGACATAGTAGCCCATGTTTAGCAGTGTCTCAATTACAAATGCATCCCCCCAAAATTTTAGACTTCAGGAATAGTATGATCCATCAAGCTTTTCATAATACTTGAAGCCATCCTAGGAAAAAAAAGTTCACAATATATTAGCCCATAATGGAATATGCAAGTCATTCAAAATTTGAAGAATTACAAAAAGAATAGAACAAAATATTTGAATTATCCACAAATGAATTAATATTAGCAGGTTTGTGTGGAAGGATTGGCAGAGCTATGTGGAGGAGTAAAAAAGAGGGATCAGTTTAGAGTTCTTCTGCCGTTGACACTTATCTAATGTTAATCGGATGCTGACCATTAGTTGAAAATATTCTATGCAGAAACTTTTAGCAATAAATCTGTTAATTTTGGACCTTTGCACATGAACCTGGTTTTTCACATCTGACTGCTATGATGTTATTCTATGAGCAAATATATGCAAAGAATTATAACTTTCATTAAGATATGGAATCCTTGGTGCTCTATGTGCCTGGTTGCTATCAAGCAGAAAAAATACCCTAATCGAGGAATTACAGAAGGGAAAACCACACTTCCTTTAAAACTGGCAGAGCCAGATACTATATATAAGCAGGGAGAAAACCCCACATTCACTTGTATTGATTGTATCTAGTAGGGGAATGAAACATCTTCAGGCAAACAACCAAACTCAGCACTAAGGACTCACAATTCAATCCTGAACTACATATATTCTCTCATATTAATACATTTACTCTTAAAAAATTTTAAGAACTAAAAGTGTTAAGTTTTCAATTATTTCAATAGCAAAGTTTAGATGCGTTCCAATTGAGGGTAAAGTTGCTGGAATAAGGTACTATTACCAATACAGACTTACAAATAATCTTCACTTAGTGACTTTAATTGGGACTATAAATGAAGCAATCAGTAAGTGAGAAATCATGTGACTACAACTGAACTTTCTGGCTAGAAATAGACAAGACTACTCAGTTTCATATCTACAGCTTCTGTTTGTCTGCTAACTATAGTTCTATTCTTTAGAATGGTCAAGTGTCTGCTTACTATCAAAAGCAATGTAAATGTTCTGCGTTATAGGACTGGCTGTGCTACACAAACAGCTTACTCTCTCTAAACTGCCTTCCACTTTAATCTCTCCACTCTGCAAGGTGGTTGGGTAGGAAGAAAGTAAATAATTTCTGTAAGCAATCTCTCCTTGCCTGACCCTTCTTCCCCAAAAGATTAGAGAAGTAGAGATTTCAAGGGAATAAGCTGTTTGCTCTTCTACACATTAAAAACAATGTGACTGCCTTGACAGCAGGAAAGGATCAGGCTGAGAAGAGATTGCCTACAGAAATCACTTGCCGTATTTTTCAGAGTATAAGACGGTCCGAAGCATAAGACGCACATAGCTTTTGGGGAGGAAAAGAAGGGGCAAAAACTCTGTCTCTGCCTTCCAGCAATTTGCCTCCTTGCAGCAAACAGCAAAGCCTGGTCTGCTTTAGCACATCCTGATTAACAGAAGCAGCTGATTTTTGCTAGAATCTGCCATCCAACGATCAGCTGTTTCAGTCTGCAGGGATCTCAATCGCTTGTTGCCGCCTCCACGCGCCCCAGCGCCCCATTTTCAGCCTCTGCATGCCCCATTTTCCGCCCGTTCTGATCACCAAATGGGCCAAAAACAGGGCACGCACAGGCTGAAAATCGGGCATGCGGAGGCAGCAATAGGCAATGGCAATCCCTGCAGCCCGAAACAGCTGATCGTCGGGAGGCAGATTCAAGCGAAAATCAGCTGCTTCTGCTAATCAGGCTGTGCTGAAGCAGACCAGGCTTTCTGCTGTTTGCTGCAAGGAAGCAAATTGCTGGGAGGCAGAGGCCAAAGGGTGGGAGTCGATGGGTGGGCAGGGCTTCAGCAACATTCAGTGTATAAGACGCAGACATTTTTACCACTTTTGGGGGTGAGAAAAGTGCATCTTATACTCCGAAACATTTCCAGCCACACTTGCAAAGAAGAGAAATTAGAAGGGATTTTAACAGCCAGTGCAATCATATTGCTTTCCTTGTGCAGAAAATCAAAAAAGCTTCCTTTCTTGAAATCTGTTCAGCAAGGGGACCCAAAAAAAAAAAAAAATCAGGCTTGGGACAACATATGCCAATAGTAATGTTGATCACATTTCTGAGGGACTGTTCCAATGGTCTTAAGTTGACCATTAAGTTACCTTTTCAGCACTGATAATTTTGCTTAATGAAGAAGCAGTTAGTAAGAGAAGACTATCTGCACTTTATATTCATTATAGGTTCAATGCATATTATCTATCCTTTCAAAAGATAAAGAGCCCATACTACACACACATAAAAAAAAATACTCATACCTTTTTATTATGTGTTCAAAGATCTGGGAAGGCATGATAGTAATGGTCACTACATTTCCAGCTGTTGATAATATGTCCGCAACCTGGGAATCCTGTTAAACAAAGTAAAAGTCATAAATTTTTATAAACCTTGAAACTGTTTTATAAATACAATGGTTTTAACTTTGTTTTAGTCTATTTCAAGGTGAATAAAGTAGTTTATTTAGTAGTTTAAATAAAATATACTTGCAGGCAAAAGATAGTGTCAGATTATTTGAGAGATGACTGCCAATATTAAATTGCTACTAGATCTTCAAAGCTAGCAAACTAACAGCAATAGAGAAATTCATGCTACAATTCAGCAGATGAATGTGAATAGTTATCCTTTTTTCATCAGTAAGAGGAAACAGCAGCTCTTTACCAGAAAAGTAACCATAGAAGAAGCTTACTAAAATAAGGCTGTAATTAATAATAACCATCTCTACTAAAGGCAGAAACCTGCATCGCTACGCAAACAGAAATATAGTGCCTGTTATTGCTTTCTTGTTTTAAAATAAGAAGCCGTATACAGTGACACCTCAGTACTTGTGCTTAATTGGTTCCGGGAGGTGCAAAAAGTACCAAAAGCAACAAGTATCAATTTTAAGGAATAATGTCAATAAATTTAATGTGTTCGCAAACCAAAGACAATGCACAATTTAAGGCAATATGTAAAAAGATAGCATTGTATATGAGAAATATAATTAATAAAATATATTACAGTTAATAAGCACTTAAATAAAGTAAAAACTTCACTTTACCTGTACTGATTAGAAAAAAGTTCAAAAATACACAAAATGACCACAGGCAAGACAACAAGGGGATGTGCACAGGAGAAAGACACCAGGTAACTAATGCATGAACCTTTGTTTCAGCTGGAAAAGGTAGCAAATGACAAGGCAGCTGACACCAATAAGTTATAGCTTGCACATGGAATATCAAAAAAATTTTGGACTAGGACAAAATTTTCTTGTCAAAATGCATCAAATACCAAATTCAAAGAGTTTCAAAGCAGTTGAGTGCCAAGGTACAATTGTATTTTACTGATACATTTTCAAATGGTGTTTTTTTGTCAGTTTAATTTATTAGAGTACTATACATTTACAGAAAACATATAATTTACCTTCAGACCAATTACATTCTGTCCATTAATTTCACAAATGCTGTGTTCAGTAAGAAGTCCATTTCTTGCAGCAGAACTATCCTTTACTATTGAAGTTATTTTTCCATTTTTGAAAATAAAGCCAACATGTCCTGTACTGTCCTTGTGCATGGTAATAGTCCGTTCAAAAGGCCTAGAAGAAAAATATTTGTACTTCACTACTTATAAAATTTACCAAATATATTACTGAACCACTGTCCGCAATAAAACTAACCCCAAATTTACTGCCTGTGAAAAAGATTATTCTTTTAAGTTAACAATATAGAAAGCACAGATATTACCATTAATATAATTCAGCTGATATACAATAATCCTGCAAATTTACCTGTCTCGAATAATCATGGAAATTCTCTCTCCAGGAACTTGCTTCAATATTTTATGAGCTTTATCAGAACTCCATCCAGCACAATTTTCTCCATTGATTTGTAGAATCTGGTCTCCAAATCGCAGGCCAGCCAGTGCCCCTGGGGAGTTTGCCTGAACCAGCTGAACAAAGACACCCTAAAACAATAATGTTGGTAAGTTTAGGTGTGTGTGCATATAATTCCTGTATATATTAAAAGCAGAGGAGAAATATACTAAACAAATTTATCATTTTTATAAATAAGCCTCAACCTTCTATTAACATTACTATATTACAAATATTACATCCACCACTCCTAAAATTTTAATTTAAAAATACATATTTAAATTTGATAAAACTAAGCTAATATTAGTTCTCTGATTATACTATTAATTGTATTACTCATGAAAGTACTTACTTTTTAAAAAGTTAGCAATTTCTTTTTGACTCATAAATATATAAGCTTTTTTAATTTTTTAAAAGATTTTGTTGTCCAACACATATATAAAGAATACATCTGTATGTAACAATTTATCTATTTTGAATTCTAGCATGATAGCATTTATTATACATACATTGTCCACTGACTTAAGACGAAGACCAATTTTTCCTTCATGATCTTTACACAAGATCAGTTCACGGATCCCCTGCTTAATTTCTGCTCGACGAATTCCAACATCGTTTCCAGTTACTGGAGCTACCATGTAATCTGATGCAGAAGGTCTTGCAACAAGCTATAGGGTACAAAAACACCGCCCCCCCAACAAATTAAAAATCAACACAAACACTATTATGAGATATACATCTTTGACGTAAATGAATCAGACCTATGGGTTGTGATATACTAATATTTTTAGCATCTATAAAATCACAGTTGTAACAAAGACTGAGGTAAACTCAAGCTGAGCAGATACATCCATTGTTTTAATGTAGCACATGTACGATTTTTTGTTATAGATTTCCCATCTTTCTTTCCCTTTTTTCATGTGTAATTCAATCCCCCAAAATCAGTAAAGGCCAAAGGAATCCCTGTTCTCTGTATGACACTTACCCCCTGTGAATTTGCAGGAACCATTGCCAAGTTTCTCTGAATTTCCTCATCATTCAAACTTATACCCATATACTGGCAAAGTTCAGGATACAGTTTAGGATATAAATCTGAGAAAAGTAAAAACAAAAGTAATTATAATCTTGCTACAATGTATTTCTGTCCCTTCAGTTATATTCTTGGCAATATCAACAGCATGCATCATATTTCACTAACCTCATCCTTTGGAATTTTTAAAAACTTAACACATTTCACTTACCTGAAGTTTACTTTCATACTGCAGCAACATTACATTTTCTTACAATGATTCTACACTAGAGAAAATGATTTTCTGTCTGAAAATAAGACAACAGGTCACAAAATCTATACTTCACTCCTTGTATTCAAAACTCCAAACTGAATATAAGCATTTCATTAAATTTGATTTATTTTTATAACAAATGTGTATGTATAAACTGATGCTATCATTCTCTGAAAAAAATAAATGTATTTCAAATATATATTATAAAATATAAAGTATCACTGACATTTTTTCTTCAAATTAATACCTGCAAAATTCGTTTCTTTTGAGATAAGCTCAGAATTCATCAATTGACAGGATTTCAAAGGCTAGAAAATAAATATATGCTTGGATTTTGAAAGTAAGATCACATTAAGAGCAAAACATATAACAACAATCAAAACATGAAATCCTTCTACAATCAATGAAATTTATACGAAGTATCAAGCATTTTTCAAATCTTATAGCAACTTACTTCCATCTTGTAAGATGGGTGCCGAAGCTTCAGATAGAATTGCTAGGTTAGCTGGATTTGAAGCAAAGGATGTCTGAGCCTATATAGAAATATAATTTAAGAACGTTAAAAGGATTAAACTACATAAAAATATAGAACATTTTAGAGTCAGCTCTTGGTTAATTATCATTTATTAGCAACTGTTCAGTTACAATGGTGCTGAGCATGAGGTACTTATGATTGGTCTTCAAAGTCTGGTCATCCCAGCACCCTCATGATCACATGGTCACAATCTGGGCACTTGGCACTCAGCTTATACTTACAATGGTTGCAGGATCCTGTGATCACATTGTCACCATTTGTGATCTTCCTGCCAGTGTCCCACAAGCAAAGTCAATGTGGAAGCCAGCAGGGAAGATTACAGGTTGGTCCTGTTAAGTTGCTCCCACAGCTTTTTTTTGAAGTACAAGATTCTGGGAATCTTATTCTAGTGTACTTATGAATAGTAGTTAGAATGCAATGTTGCAGGCTAACTTTGCCCACAGCCAGGAGTTCGATCCTGACTAGATTAAGGGTGACTCAGTCTTTCATCCTTCCGAGGTCAGATTGTTAGGGGCAATATGCTGATATTTGCAAACTGTTCAGAGGTTGTAAAGCACTATGGAATAGTATATAGATCTAGGTGTTATTGCTAGTATGTGCAGTGCATAATCGTAACACCTCCTGCCTATATCTATATGTGTACAGCAATGCTTGCATGGCAACCACTGGCATATCCTCTCACCTGGAAGCAGCCACTTTCACCTACTGACACAGCATCTCTCACCCGGCAGCAAATACTCATGGGCACAGATGTACTCTCCCATCCCTGGTAGCTTCCAACCAAGCCCTGTCTTCCTCATGTAGCTCTGTTACTAATGCACCTTCCCCAAACTGGTAGCAGCCACCCTCCACACAGCACATACATACACTTATCTGACTGCCAGCCTGTTTGTGAGCCACCAAGGGCTTGCAACTTCCTGTGGCTTCCTCACTTCCTAGCTTTGCTTGTTGGAAGCATGAGGTAATCTTTACTTTATTACCTGTGATCCTTGCTTAACAATGGCAACAGAAACTGCTAGGATTGTTATTGCTAAGCGATGTTATCAAGTGATGTTGCACTTTATGACAGCATCTCTTGGTGATGGAAATTCCAGCCCCAGTTGCTGTCATTAAGCAAGGACTACCTGTATGTTTCTAAATATCAATGTATCTTAATCGTTAATGAACATTTTATAAGGTTTTATAATTTTTTTCAGTTTCCTTATTATGCAAGATGTAATTTTAAGAAGCAATTCTCCAAATGCTCAGCTAGATCTGAATCAATAGTAAGAACCTTGTCTTTTTATTTTTATTTCAGTGCAGTCACAATTGGCTGTTCTTTGCTAAAAGTTAAATTCACATAGGTAAGATGGGAAGACAACAACTTGGACAAGGAGATTTTGATCAGAGAAACAGTGAGATAAAATGGTTATCCATCACGGCTTTCCTGATTAAAACATTTTTGAAGCTAAAAATATAAAGCTTAAAGCATGCCCCACCCACTTTATGCATAGCTCACAGTAATATCATTGTATCCCGTTTCCCCTTTAATTTGGCTTCTAAATGTAAAAATATTAGATGTTAGGCTTAACTACTGTAGTATGCAACAAAAGCAGTGTGAACAAAGATGTTTACAACCTCTACTTCTATGTCATCATGACACTACAATAATGATAAAGAGATAAGGAGACATAAAGGAGCACCAGTTTATACGTCCACATCAAAGTGAAGTTTAACTTTTAAAAAATTAGGGTTCCTCCACTTTCTTCCAAGAATTGAAATGGTATAAATGGTCTTCCCTCAAGTACTGAAATTTTGAGTCAAGATGACCCAATCAGCTTACTAACATTTAGAGTTTAAACTAAACACTGGACTTCTCATCTAACACTAATCCTGTAACTGGTATGGAGATCTTTTGTCCAAAGTCTGAATGCAGTACAAAGATCTCATACGACCTACATATTTATCAGGAAAGTTATCACCTCTCTCTAAAAGCTTCTTCCTGTTTTCTTGTTCTTATCTTATACTTAACACCAGTTTAGAGATAAGGTTATTTGGCCCCTCTGTCAGACTTTAAAATCACCTCTATTATTGATAGTGATTTAGAGATTTTACTGTTTTTCCATTTAGTGGAAGGTCAATGCTAATGAAATAAGAGTTTATTCCTCCTCTAAAATACTAGTTATTTCAAGAAATCAAGTTTTAAAGCTGCAAAATTAGGCCTTAAAATTAGCTTCCACAAGTAATTCGTGCCAGGACCAGATGTCAGGGATGGGATGACCTACCAGAGCATTCAGTCTAAACAATGCTTGATGAATTCATATCTCTGATAAACTAGAAAACACTCTCTAAGATTATTCAAAGGGATGGATTCTGCTCACCAGGCATAAACAGATTAAGAGAACTACTCACATCAAAGTTCAGCTAAGAGATTCTAGATATGGAAATGTTCGATTTTTTAAACTGGATAGCTAAAAGACCTTCTAGAAAAAAATGTGGGTTTCGCGTCTCCAGATAATTTTTGGTTATGCATATGATTAATATATGCAATATAATTAACAAAACTTACTATTTATGCCACAAATACGTATTTTTAAACTACCCACAACAAAAGTTTATTAAAAATGTGTTTTGTCATACCTGAATTACTTTGTCTACCTTCAGATCTTCCAGAGAAGGATACAGCGACATTTTCACTGGAAGAAAAAAGTGTTTAAATAAGCAAACAAAAAATTCCAATGTCCAAGTACAGTTCAAAAAAGTTGTTAACAGCCACAATTTGATATTCATAATGTTTTATTTCTAAATTATTAATTTCTATTTCTAAAAAAAGCATTTAATAGAATTATATTTACTTAATCTTAAGTAACATGGAACACAGTGGCTCATGTGGTTAGGATGCTGGGTTGGAGATTAGCAAGTCCTTTTTTTGGCCCAAGTGCTGCCTTGGGTGGGTGAGCTCCCTGTCCTTCGTTTCAGCTACTGCCAGAGACACAAAAGGAGCCCCCATCCATGCAGCCCTAGGCAATAGTGATGTCACCATTTATCCTTTCAACCCAGAAGCTTCTCAGTGCTTTCGATATGAGTGATATGCGATCTTGAATAACAATAACTTAAAATATCCATGCTTTATATGTTTAAGCTGAAAAATTAACAGTTACAACTGTTGCTCCTTTTATCCACATTAATAAAGCATCTGGGGTCCAACACTTTTAAGTAATTGATATGACTAATTCCAGTACTTTCATTTACTTCCTTGAGTCTTGTCATTCAGACCTCTATTTACAGTATATAGTTAATTTTATGAATAAATCACTCCCAACATTCACATTTAGGAAACCCTGGGTTTAACTGTAAATCAAACAAGTACAAAATTAATACTTCCAACATTTTAAATTAACTCTTTTCTTTTCAATATTTTTTTCTAAAAGTGAATAATATTGCATTTCCCCTTCTGACCAGACTGAAGCAATGGAGAAAAAGAAAACATATGTGCATGCATGAACATATTTATATCAAAAAATACTGCTCTGGTATTTCTGCTGGCTAGTCAGTCTCTATCTGGGCTTGCCCCAATTCTTCCATCAAGTGCAGGTTATTTGAAAGAGAAGAAGGAATACAGATTCTGCAAAGTTAAATCCTATTTGACTCAGCTTTCCAAATACTTCAAGACAGCCAACAAGCATAGAATTAACAGTAACTTAGGTATAGTTTAAGTGGACTTCGTAGGGCTTTGATAAATTCTTCACCAAAGCTCCTGAGAATATATATATATAGTGGCCTGGGATAAATGCCTTACTAGCTGAAAGACAGAAAGGGAAAGTTGTGGAGAGACAGTTCTCAAAATCAATATAAACATCGGAATCCCCAATAAGTCTAATTCTTTTTAACTTGTTTCTAAAGAACAAAGAGTTAGGAATGAACAGCCTAGTTTTCTCGGGTGGGGGGGGACACGACCCAAATAATTGAGAAATCAGATTGGTTAGGCAACAAGAAGCTCAAATTTCAGATTTTGGACATCAATGAAAGTACAGAAAAAAGTTTTGTTGCTTTATTTCATTGCTAGTTAAGAGTCCAAAAGACTTAGTGAAGGATGTTTTTGTCTTGTATGACATAATAAGTTGGTTATACTGGTACGGTATATACCTTGATCTGAATAAATAGAGACACATGACATAATAACCCTCTGGATAACAAAATATTTTGTGGAATTAATAATTAGGTCATTCAATACCTCCTTAATACTTCCAAAATCATATTTCCAAGCTAATTGAGAGGCATGGCAAAAGTGAAGTATGTTCAGCCAAAAAAATTCTAACTTTATATTTACTGAATTCACACTGACAATGACTGATCAAGAAATGGTCTTAGGCTTGCAATCTACTAACTGTACAAAAAAAGATAAATTGTACATTAGAAAAAAGGATAAATTGTTACCTGCTACAAAAAAGGACAGAAATTATCAGAAAAAGAAATGAAAATATACTACTTATGATTTCAGTTATTTTTCAGTTACAGACATTATAACATCTGTAAAATAACCAAAATAGGATAATATGCTCATTTTGATAATATCTAAAGGAAAAATCACACTGGATCTCTTTATTTTAGAAAGAACGAAGAAACAGAGAATATATTAGAGATATATAAACATACTTTATGTATAACGTCAAAAAATGAACAAGTCTTTTAATGACAAGCTTTCTGGATAACCCTGGGCCCATCACTCTCAGCCCAGTCTAGCTCATATGGCTATTAAGAGGGAAAACAGGAAGAGAGGATACTGTGTATACCAATCTGAGGTTATGTACAAAAGGCTGTATATGAATTTTAAAAAGTAAATAAATACAGGGTTTGCCTAACAAACTGAACAGAGAATACACTCAATGTAGTTTAAAACTATGGACTTCACTTCCAAAAGAAATATATTGTTTGGCAAACTACCTGGATTATTTTATGGGTAAAATTAGTCAAATTCATGGAAGATAAACTTATCAGTGGTAACTATTCAGGATTGTTTTGTTACTTTTAACAATAATTATAATAAGAATATATTAGAAGCAGTTAGTTTATTTTTCTAAATTGTTAAAAGTGTTTTATAGGTTAAAATATTTCCTGTGTCTTTGGAGAAGTAAAAAAACAGTATATGAAATGGACATTGTTTTCAATTCAAGATGTGCCATCTATATATACTTTTCAGAAGTAACAACTTGAATCATAACTCTAAAGTCTTCTGCTAGAAGCAGAATTTAATTTCAAACTGCATAAACTTGTGCTGTTAGAGTTAATTTAAAACTATTACTAGTAAAAATCTATTTATGCAAATAATGGATAACTGTATTTTTAACAATACATAACTTTAATGAAATAAAGGGAGAAGTACTTCATGACAGCAAATACTGTTCACCCATGACAAAACACTATGCTAAATCCTGTATTACTGGAAAAATAAAAATTCATTCTCAGAACATAAGCTAGAAGACAACTTTCCAATTATTTTATTTCAACCTTATCAGACTTTTCCAACATGATCAATGGCAAAAGACTGTATGAGTTCGAGTTCAAGCCATCCCAGGCCTTAAGGTTATTCTCTAATTCATCAAAGTCTTCCAACACGATCGATGACAAAATACTGTATGAGTTGAAGTTCAAGCCTTCACAGGTTATTTTAATCCATAAACCATGTTTTACACTAAACCGTAATGGCTAGATCCACACAATATGCTAAACCAGATTATCGGATTAAGCTTTAATATGATGTTTGAATCAGGCCAATATAGATTCGGCCCCTATTACTAACGGATGGTTACGAAAATCCAAGTCACACCTTCGCGTAAGGGAAACCGATTCTCACAAAAAGCACAACTTCCTTCTTTCCCGTTTACGAAAACATGCTACGTAATGAAACTCCTCTCCTTCCAGGGCTCTTCACCGTCCTCCTCAGCGAATCGGCGAGGCTTTCCGACAGCGCCCATAACGAGGCCCCAGAGACCCTCCAAGCGCCCACCCCACCTGTTTGTTTTCCCACTCCGTTTTTCGCCTCCCATAACTGAGCGTTGGTTTCCGCCTCTCGCCGGAGGAGGAAACCGGGCCCAGTTCCCCACCGCCGGCTCACAAGAGCGGGACGCGATCCAGATTGCTCCCCTTCCTTCCCCTCCGGGGAGTTCAGGGGGAAAGACTCGCGTCCCGTCCGGACGGCGAACTCCGCACTGCGAAGGGCGCGGTCCCGATCTGTCGGAAGCTTCAATCTCAGAGCAGAAGGGTAGTAGACAAAGGACGCCGCTTTTTTGCCAACCCGGAGGGACGCAGATCTACCTACGCTTCCCCTTACCGTCCCTTAACGGAACGGGCCTTTCTCCCTTTTTTCGCCTAACACTCGCTATAGGCCCGGCGGAGGCTCAGCCTTCCCGGCTCTCCCTTCCTTTGTCGGAAACCTGCCTGCCCTTCAGAACCCACGAAGAAACCTTTGCAGCGCGCGCCCACTTCGGCCCCACCGCCTTGCTGCCCTCCCCCGTGCCGTTCACACACACACACACACACACAGAGAGAGAGAGAGAGAGAGAATGAAGGACGAAGTACTCACCGGCGGGCGGGCGGGCGAGCGACGGTAATAATTTGGAGACCGTTAACCGTCTTGCTCTGTCTCCCGGCGTTGCTTCGGCGAAGACTGAAACGAGCCAGGCGGAGGCGGCTGCGGGTGCTCATGCGCCACTCGCAGGGCCCTCGTGACGTCTGACGAAGCCGCATAGGGGAGAATTTGGAATGAGTCTGATAGTTTGTGTTTCGCTGTGTTGTTTGTTTGAGAAGTTGAGCAGGAAAGGAGTTTCCCTTTTCGCCAGGAGTTCCTCAACCAGCGACGGACTGATACTCTGAACAAGGAATTTACAGCCCAAATTATATGTTTACAATTATATTTAGACTTATATGTGATCTCTACCCTACCCGGGAAGGAAAAGAATCAGAACCACCTAGAATCAGAATACGACGATTCAGATCTTTCTTCCGACATCTCACTGAAACAACTGGGGGGGAAACCTCCTGAAAAAGCACCTTTGGGACAACCATGACCGGATGACTGAAAATCTCTACAGACTTTTAGCTATACAATTTGGGATGAACATCCTTTCAATGGTGTGGGAGTAGGAATGGATTTATAAAGAAAAAAATGCAGACTACAGGAAGAAGGAGCACTACTCAGGTGACCCAGAGGACACAGATAAACCTCCAA
This sequence comes from Oxyrhabdium leporinum, assembly GCA_032468155.1. NCBI lineage: Eukaryota > Metazoa > Chordata > Lepidosauria > Squamata > Cyclocoridae > Oxyrhabdium > Oxyrhabdium leporinum. Next base: position 550,580 of record JANHFL010000697.1, read on the forward strand.
GTGCTTCAACGACCCTCTAAAAGGATACAAATGACCAGCTGTCTGCAGGGAATATAAATCCTTCCATTCCCCACAATCCTGTCAGAGGTGAAGAAGCTTCTTGGATGAGAAGCGAAACTTCTTAAAAACAAACAAACAAACAAGAAAGTCCAGTTGCCTCCTGAAAAAAAAAAAGCGGTTTGGGACAACCATGACTTGGATGTCTGAGAATCTGCACAGACTTTAACTGGGGGGATCCCAGTTAAATCCCCAGCAGATTGCCAGTGAAGGTTCTCAGAGAATATGAGTTTTAAACTGACAAGGCACTAAAAGTCTTCACTGCATTTTTCTGAATCTATATTATCATCAATATGCTGATGGTACTTGATTGCACATCTGTGCCCGTGCTTGCTTGGATTCCATGCACAATTAGGGGATTCTCTTGGACTCACAGTACTTGCTTGAAGACCAGGTGGCAGTTGTAGCCAGAGGGACCTTCACAGAGTTCTGTATTGTGTGCCAGTTGTCCCTATTCCTGGATTGGGGATCTTCTCACAGTCACTGAGCCTTAGTCATATCAGAATTAAGGCAACAGGCTAGACACGAGGAGTCTGTGAGTTTCACCTTAGGCATGAAATCTGCCTGGGTGACTTTGGATCAGTCATTCTCTCAGCCCAACCCATCTCACAGGGTTGTTGTGAGAAAAACAGGTGGAAAAGGAAGTATTAGGCATGTAATAATAGCACTATAAAAACCTAATAAATAAATTATAGCAATGCACTCTTCAATATAAGACCCTGAAAACTATTTGGAAACTTAATTTGGTCCACAAAGTAACAACACAAATAGTTATGGGTGTTTCTTGTTAGGCCCATATAGGCTTTCATATGTAATTCAAGGTACTTGTTATCACTTATAAATCCCTACACCAGTGGCTCCCAACCTCTTGGGCACCAGGGACCAGTTCCATGGACCGGGACGTGGGGGATGGAGAACATGGTTTTGCATGCTGCCTGCATCCCGCAAATTAGTGCTTCACTTTTTTGTGTGGCCCGGTTGTTGTCATGCAGTGGACCGGTGCCAGTCCACAGACTGGGGGTTGGGAATCCCTGCCCTACATGACATAGGACATGGTTATCTATGGGATTAACTGCTCCTGTGAGAATCTGCCTTTTATTTCCAATAAAAATGTATACATCAACAATATAAGAATAGAAATTATCGAAACTAATTCTGAACAAAACTTTCCTCAGGGATACAATGACCCTAAATTATATAAACATATCAATTGATAGTAGAATCAGAAGGTATGCAACTATTCTGTTTCTCTTTTTAGAGAAACAGTATAGTATATGTCAGAAAAAAAGACATATACTAAAAATTACAAAGGCTCAAATTAAAAGCCCTTACAAAAAGCTCCACTAAAATTCATCCAAGTTCATCCGTACAGACTAGTTACTACAGTACAAAGTCATTCCACTTGGCACCACCTCAATGGAGTTTACATCTCATGGGCAACCTACTGCTTAGGTCCAAATATTTTGGCATGTTACTCTAGGAATACAAAGAAACCCCATACACCTCACATCCATACAATCTATGTCACTTAGAGGAATTGGCTTGAAGTGGTGCAGATGATGGGGAAGATGTGCTTGAAAGCAACTGTATGATGATACCACTTATTTCCATCTGGTTCCTGGGCAAGGGAAATGGGAACCATTTCCTTTCCACTTTGTTTTTCTTTTTAAATTAATTAGTTGGTTGATTGACCGTCACCCTTGAGAGTGAATCTTTGAAGCTGAGCAGCCCATTCCTGGGTTCATTCAACCAAGAGTAAGCCGAACACATCAAAATACCTTCCTTGAACTTTAACTCCAGAGACACTTATATAGCAGTTACATCTAAGCCACACAAGTCATGTGGCCACTTTGCTGCAATTAAGAGAAACACATGCTTTGAAACCAACTCAATCTCATTAGTTGATAGGATGATAGTCAGCTGGAGAAGAAAAAAAAACATGATTGGATAAGCATATAGATTGTGTAAGTGCCCCTGAATTATATTGTGCACTTTGATGGGGAAAGACTCCCAGTCACTTGCAGTACAATGCTGAATGAGAAAGCAGTAGAAAATGGCCTTACTTCAGAAGCATATTAAGGGCACAATGTAAGGTCAAATGATTTATGCTAACTTGGTTTCTTCCCACTTCCAGGAAAAAATCACAGCAAAGCTACTTATAAATGAGTCTGTGATGACACTTCATGGTTATTATTATTATTATTACCCCTATTATTTCATTTGTAAAGAGCTGATATATTACCTCGTCATCTGTTTTGCCCTTACCTTACTGATATCTTCCTGAAGATTTCCATCTCTCTCTGTGCAGAAGACCTGCTTAGAATTGCTATTAATTTTCTTCTTGGCGCTATTGCTATCAATGCAGATGCTATTGCTATCTATTTTGTATGCTTAGTTTGGGTGCTAATTTATACATTGGAAATATGTTAGTATTGCTTTACAGAAAAAAAGATTTAACTGTTACTACATGTGTGCATTAACATAACATGTCCTTACTCATTTTTATCCTGGAATGAGTAAAAATGGACTGATTTTGTTATGGGTTCTTCAAATCAAATCAAACCTTTATTGTCAATACACAACATGTGTATAATGAAATTGAATTAACAGGTATATTTATTTTTTTCCTTGAAGCATACATGGACGGAAGAGGAGATCTTTAAGTAGTTTGGTTTCCTGAACTACATTAAAAATAAATCTGTTGATTAGCATTTATCTTCCACAAGTTTGCTCAATAGAAAACAGCATGACTTCTGCTTTCTAAGTGAGTCTCATGACAAACTGTTCCATATAGTTCATTTGATACATACCATGCAAATGAAGAAAGAAAATTTCTGCTTTGGATCAGCTGATTTTTTTAAAAGAGTCTACAGCTCAACAAAATGAATGGTAGATTTCAGTTTGTTTCCAAACATAGCCTATATCATAATATTTTTATTGTTTATTACTATATAATATTCAATAATTTTATAGGCAGTGACAGTGATCCCAGTCCCTCAAATATATCTGAGGCTCAGTTGATACATACTAATATATTATAAACTGGTTGAAATCCATTTTGATCGAAGAAAACAGCCTATCATTTCACCAGAATTTACAATATATCCAGCCATTTTTCCCATTGTTAGTAAATATTCAATGGAATATGCACATTCATTTACATGCTCTATTTTTTTTTGCTTTTATGCATAATTTATAATTGATAATTTCATTTTCCAAATCAAGTAGAATTATCTTGGTGTTTAATACATTAATTTCCAGAGCCTAATTGCATTTTACAATTCAACTAATATTTCTACAAATCATTTCATTCTCTTATAAATTATTTTCTTAAGGAATCTGGATTTTGTTTTAGGATATTGCCTTCATAATCAGCTTGCCAGATAGAATCAGAATGAGTGATGAATGATGACATTGCTGCCTTGTTACAATCAGTGAATTGGTATTTGTAAACACTTTCATAAACCTCTGGACTATTATAATCTGGATTGACCATTATCAAAATCATTAGCAACTTGTTTTATCTTTTTATTTCTTTTGGGGAAAATTATGTAAGGAACTAAATATTTATACACTCTTCAATTATATAACTATCATTTGTTTTAAATGTAAGTGTTGGAATAGGTAGCATATACACACACACAAACAGAGAGATAATGTGTTTAATGTTTGAATGTTTATCTTTTTTTTCTTTCTCCTATTTTAATTTGTTATCTCTTTTTCCTTCCTTTTGCAATTCTAACAGTAATTCTTTCGAGTATTTTTCTTTCCACCACCATTCTTTAAAAATGCATGTAAATATTTTACGTCATGACTGGCTTTCAAGCTCTCAGGCAAACCACATAGGAACTATTTTAACTCCCTTTCCAAATGAATTTAACATATATTTAAATGAGTCACTAAAATAAACTTCTTAATCCCAGAGTTTGAATAAAGCTTGAATAAATATTTACTCAATAATTTTAGTTACATACACACTATGTTATAAAATTATCTTCGTGTATCATATATTTTAGATTTATTTTTAACAGCCAAAACTGGTATACATTTGCAAATAATAATGTAGAATCACTTCCTACTCAATTTAAAATTAATGATAATTCATAGGTTTTACAGGTTGTTGGGTATTCTACCAGAAAAACCTTCACAAATTTGAAATCTTTAAACCTGGCAGGAAAAAAAAAGAAAAAAATCATTATTTATGTCATGAATGGATAATCTTGCATCTATCAGTTTATATGTATCTTTGCTGCTGGCTTGAATACAGCTTTTCTCTGGATGATATTGAAGATCAACTGAATAGATTCCTTTCCCATTCTCAGCTCATCTTCTTTTGCTTATCTAATGTCTGACTTCAAGAAATAACTACTGTTGAAGTCCCCTAACACTAAAAGGCAGTATCTGAGGATAAGCTTCTGTCTTTCTGTCTCTACCCTCATGATACCTGAAAATCCAGTGACTTTCAAAAGATAGAAATTCTTATTTAAAAAAATGTTGCTTAGATTCTTCCTGTCCCATAAAAATGGTTGAAGGACCTTATTACAGTTACATTTCCTTTGGATAGATAAGCAGGCCAGTGTCCAAGGACAGGATGTAAATTTTCTTTTCTATTTCTAAATTTTAAATCAGCTTAAACAGGGTATGTAAGCTTTCCTTTATTATTATTTTTTCTGCTGCACCCTCCCAGAAAGTTCTGCTTAGCTCATGCTTTTTAATTAGTTTTTATTTCAAGATTATAAACAATAAAGTTTCAAAATTCCAAAGTACAAAAATACAAAAGATAAAAACGAAATGTTTTAATAGCCTGGCATTTAGGTAATAGGAAAATACTGCAGTCTAAGACTAAGTTATTATGCCTTTTTTATGCAAAGAGCAGTGCTGGGACTTAGGTTTAATTATGTTTAGATAATATTACAATAAATTAATTAACTATAATAATAAATTCTCTACTTATGTGCTTAATAATTTTCTCATTTTGCCATAAACATTGGGTGGCAACTGGAAGAGCTGAGGGACATGCAAATTTTTCATGAGTTACTAGCATCTGGAATTTCGGGTCTTTCACCTCTGGCTAAATCTCTAGAGGTCTGTGGCTAAGATAGACAAAACTAGACTATGTAAGGCAGTATTAAATGCATTTGCGGAGTATAATCATACCAATAGCTTATTCTCTGTGAAGGAACTATTTAGCATGACAGGCAGAATGCCTCTGTATAAGCATGGCTAAGATAAATAAATAGGAAAAGGTGCTTTGGCACTGATGTGCTTCCTTACAAAGGAGCCTTTATGTATAAAGAACACTAAAACAGATGGCATTTGTTTTTAATCAGTTCTTATGTGGCAATACAAGCGAGGGAATTTTTTGAATTTCAGGTTTGGTTAACAAACAAAATTTTCTCAATTTCTGTCTTACCTCATGAGGCCAGTGGTATAAATGTAGTGAAGACTTTGAATGCAAGCTGTCCTAGGAAGCAAAGGCATAGGGAACTTTGCAGCCCACTTCTTGCCGTCATCTTCAACAATCTTGATCATGCAGGGGTGGTGGTGAGAGTGTTCAGATGCTGCAGACAATCATTAGTTGGCAGCAGGGTCAGATTTTCTAGTATCTTTTTTGCTGCCATCTAGTGTGTCTACAGGAGGAGTTTCAGATAGAGGGAGAAGATCTTTGGAGAGAAGGGAACAGGAATGCTAGATTGTGATTGTGTTTTGAACATGAGTAGACTTGTAGTAGAAGAGAAGATAGGAGCAATATTAAAGATGGGAACACTGCAGCTCTTATGCCCTTAGCTGTTAGGGCAGCAAGGGAGAAGAGAGCCTGTTACCATCCTCTTCTGCCAACCTCTTTCAACTGTTGCAGCCTGAGAGGGCCTAGTGTTTGAAATCACTCACCATTAGAGGTCCCCATTTGACAAGCTTGCCATGGAGCCAAGGAAACTGTACTTCTGACTCCTTCCCTGCAAGAAACAATATCTCAAAGAAACCAACTACACAAGTGTTCTCTTTTAGTAGAAATGATACTTTTGATTTATTTTTAATTGACATTAATTTTAAAGTTATAGTGATCATTGAATTTCATTGGATAGGAAGACTATGAAAGGGCAGTGCAGCAATAAAAGGCTAAAAAAAGCTAGCACTCCCTCTGGAAATACTTTTTTCCTTTCGCTATTTATTGTAGCCATCTTTCAAAGGATGTGAAAATATTTGAACAAGGCAGATGATTAAACAGGTTGAGACTAATCTAAATACAGCTTTAAATGCTGAACAATGCTATCGGGCATTTATATATTAAGAGATACTCTACAAGTGTTTAAATCAAACAAGATATTAATATTATAATGTGTTATCTATTAAAACAGCTATACTTTTCTTTATTAAACTAGGTTTCCCCTTGTAGTCCAAGTACATAAGAATAGTAAAATGATGGCCTGGCCTTGCCTTCCTTTTAGTGGTACAGTGGTGGGTGAACCAGATAGATAGATATCCATTACGAAGAGAATTTTCAGATGGACACTCACTTTCTATCATGGAAACCACATGTCTTCAAATACCTAAAAAGAAAATTGATTGTTGTTTGTTTTACTAGCATCAATTGGAAGGCTAAAGAAGCAGAAAATATGTAAACTCTGGTCAGAGTGGATCCAAACTTCAGCCCTCTCTATGGAGGAAATCTTGACAAAAATCTTCATTTCAGCCACTTTATATCCACAGGAAACAAGCAGCTTAAGACAGCAGTCTAGAAAAGCTCTAAATCTTAGCTGATATGATATGAGATATAGTATTATGAGGCTTCCATTCTGTATAAGTTTGAAGTTACAATGCTGAACTCAAATCAGAAGCAAATTGAAAAGTAACTGTTTGTCACTGAATAGTTCCAATATGTAGTATCTCTATACAGTTTTCTGTATCAGTTGGCTTGAAAGGTAACTCTACGCTAAGCTCACTGTAATCATTAAAAGTGCATGTAGGAACCATAAATGAGTATAGAAAAGTCTGAAAGTATGTCTAAGAGTAGCTAAAGAGGGAAGATATTTCTTGAAATCATTCTTACCTCCTTAACAGATCAAAATTGCTAATGTTGGGCTAAAGTTTGTGATTATTCACTGTCAGCATTATTGCTACCTTGTCTGTATTCTGTTTTAATTAGTTCCTGAACATCCATAAATATAGCCTCTTGATATGGTTCTGAAGAGGCTCATTCATGGTAGTAGATTTCAAACATGTTTGGGAGAACAAGAATGAATCACTGTAATCAAAGCTGTCCTTAAAATCTGTGCATGATCCTTTTGTTGTTTATTATTAACCACAAATGATTATATGTATACTCACAAATTTTTTTATAGAGCAATAGCTTCTGTCTCCTAAATGGGAAAGCAATCACAATATATAATGACAGAATAGTTGTTGTTTTTTTCTGTTACATCACTATGAATGGGAAATATGAAAGACAGGAAATGTATATTAGAAAATGGATGAAGTAATGTGAGAAATAAGCAACCAAAGGAAATGTGTGTTTCCTGGAGTTAAATCTTACAACGAATATTACTGTAACAAGATGCTGCAACATTATCCCTCATTACTATAATTTGATTTTGTTGAAAACTTTACAATGTGTAGAACAGCTTTCAAAGATATACAAGATAGCATTGTAGCACATTTAATTCTGATAATAAATAAAACTAAAATATGAATCAAAAATTAAATAGATAATTAATTTAACTTTTCAGAGGTTTTATTGTGAATCAGCACTTGAAATCAGGATCCATGCAAGTTACCAAGAATATCACTTTACTGTATATGTAAAGTGCTATCCATGTGGAAAAGGAACTAAAAGTACAATGATTTCATAAGCTCTAGGGAAAAAAATAATAAGGTCCTCTCAAGTCTGAAATCATGTATACCTCCCTCTAGAAAAAAGTTATTACTATGAAATAACATTAGTAGCTCTTGCATCTGCAGCTTTAGGCAATGTACAAAGTTAAAAAGACATTTAGAACAAATAAAATTTGTTCCAATATTGCCTTTTTTGCTTTGTATTCTGTTGAGCCATTAGGTGGTGCGTGATTCTGATTCTAGTTGTATTGGTCCTCTTAAGTAAAGCCATTGGTTAAAGCCTCTGACTTTTCTGTTCTCCTCTTTTCTGAATGACAAAAAAGCACCAGCCAATTTCAGAACCACAGCTGATCCATGGAGTGGATAACTTGCCCAATAAAGTAAGACCAACTTCCCCCACTTTATTTACTCCCACTCCTAGCTATCAGACAGGTCCTCCCACACTCATACCCAAGATTGACAATCTGGGCATGCTTGTTTTGACTGCCAGGTCTCTAACATTAGTTTGCTCCAGCTGTTGATCAGTTATTCACTGGAAGTGCAGGGAATTGCCAATATAGTAGCACCCAGTTACAGTACCTTATGCTTTTTCTTTCCAGAAAGAGAAAATGGCAGTAGAGGAGAGTATATATCAGTATATATCAGCCACAAGAAATCAGTTGTTGCTGGGCTGCCCTAGTACAAAAGGGCATCAGATATAATCCTTTAAATACTGCCATGAATATCTGCTGGCTTATGGGGAAACTGTTTTACAACAGAAACAATTAAGTTAAACAACTTAAGCCTGTCTGATTCATGATCTAGATGTGAGATGAAAATAACATTATGGCAAACATGTTTATAACATACCTCAAGTCCCATTCATATGGCAAAATATTACAAAAGTAGAAATAATCAGTTTGACTTCATGGACTCTCATATATCAAGGTAAGTAAATAGTAAATAGGGTTTTAGCTGTAGCAACAGCTATGTATATGTTTTGTTTCTACAGGGAGGCCATTTAAGATAATTAGTGTTATAATCACTTCAGGCAGAAGTCTGAGTGGCTGCATCTTTGAGTTTATCTTCCTGAATGTGGTGCAAGTTCTGTGAAACTTGACCAAGAATCCAGATGCACCATAGAAAAAAGATTTTGCAAGAAACAAATTATAAATGCCTTTGTTGCTGGAAGTTTTAAATATTGGAACATTGCTATCATGCCACCCCTAGTCATGTCACCCCTTTTGGAAAATATTATTTGAGCTGGTCAGTAGTAATCACCTCCACAACTATTATTAGCATACAGGTGTATTTATCTTGCCTTTCAATTGCTTCAGTTCCTTCTACATGGAAGTTACATACTTCAATTGCTGTGTTTTAATTATGGCTGGCATCCCTAGAGGAATGCCATGGCAGATGGTGAAAAATGCTTCTGAAAGGTACAAAACTTCAAGACTTCTGTCTCCTTTCTAGATCTCAGTATGAGTCTCTTTTCAAGATTACCAAAATATTGGAAGAGATACATGCATCCACATTAATTCTAAAAAAAGCTTCAAAAGGGAAAAAGAAAAAATGTGTTCCAAATCCCACATTGATATAAAGATGAACACTAGCTTTTCCTTCTACATACTGTATTTCTTCATTATTTACAGTATTGCAGAAAATTTATGGCTCCCTCTAGTGGAAATTCTGAATGATCAGGTTTTTATAATTTTATAATTTTGTTATAATTTCACATGTTAAAATACAGAAGTTAATAGGATAAATAAAAAGCTTGGAATATTATTTAACATTCTTTCCTTGACCTTATTTAGTCACTGTAGTTCAGTCTACATCAAGCAATTACATTCTAGGAATGTATAATATATCTATTAATCTTATTGTTTGGAAAAACAGGTATTAGAGAACTTAATTTCTATTTGATTTAGATCACTCATCTTCAGCTCCTTCTTTCTTTTCTAAAGAGTAATTGAAACTTTAATGAACTCAGACTGCAACTATTTTGTATGACAGGCCAATAGTACACAACATTTTTTCTACCAACATTTATTTTCCTTTTGCTATAACTGGGGTTGAAATCTAGAAAGTGAAAACATTTTTCTTTTTGCAAGATGTAGCAGCTGGAATTGGACAACACTTCATATTCAAAGGCTATGGTAGAGAACAGCTGTATAATTCCATGGAAAGGTCCAGCTGCCTTAAGGAGCTACAGATGAGTGCTAGACAATGTTCTAAGTGCCCATTTGCCTTCAAATCAAATCTAAAGTAGGGCACAACTCTAGTAGCAACCAACCAAATTCACCTGTCATCATGGGTAAAGAAAGATTCCTGTCGGGGGTTTTTTCTCTCCTTAGATATATTAGATTACAACTTCCAGAATTCTCTGCCAACACAGTATGTAAGTTGTAATATAACAAGTTGGAGGGCAACAGCTTGGAGAAGGCTGCCTAAGATAAAATTAGGTGGTGATATTCTAGATAACTTGGTGGGTGGGTGTAGTTATCAAATAAAGCCAAGTCATTCACATAAAGCCAAGACTTGAACTATAAACTGTATTTGTTAAGTCTATTTGATAGATGAAAACACATCTGATAGACCTTTAAAATATCAGCCACTATTTTTTTTTATTACTTTGGACCTTTCCTGATAAGTGATAATCAGCTCAAGGTCAAATCTAAGGTGTGCAAGCTAATTTTTCACAAAGCTTTTGCTCCAAATGTAACCATAGAAATTTTGTACAGAAATAGTTAATTAATAGCTTGCTCAGGTTATTTTAGTTCAGTGAAATAAATAGGTGAGCCTGCTGAATCTAAGAAGTGGCCCTTTGCAATTGCTTGTATCAGTCTCAGACTTGTATCATTTTTGGAATTTACTATAGTTATCTGACATGTTACCTTTGCTTTTTACATGGGGAGCAATGATGATATTGTGTGGTAGTTTGTGGTATCTTCTGGGAGAACGAAGAAGGTAAGGAAGATTACTTTCAAACATTCTGTTATGAAGTCTGATTTTCCTCGCTTTTAATAATATTATAGATTTCTTTTTGAAAAAAATCTGTGTTTAACACTTTTATTAACTAATTGATAAAATGATTGATTGTTCATGTGTATATGTATAGGCAAGAAGAAAAGGATTCTATAATCTATTTGCAGCATAAATGTAGAAAATGTATATATGAAAAAAATAGAGATATGTGTAAATATATAAATAGATTATTTATATATTCATATATAAATAGATTATTATCTCATATTTTATCATGAATCAGCATTTTATTCAAAGGGTTAAATAAATTGCACCAAAGTAAACAAAGTGTAAATGATATCTTTAGCTTGGCAAATAGATTTTATTGAATTTGATTTACAGTAGCTCTGAGGCATTCTAATTATTGGAGCTATATTAAGCTCCCAGACAGGATTCAAATCACTTTCATCAATCTCTACTACCTCTAGATAGATTTATCACAGGGGAGAGCAGAGTCTTCATAGTAATAGTAAGAGTATCAAGTTATAATGTTTGCACAGCAAACATCAAGGCAAAACCTTAATTTATGAGAATGAGGGTTTGTTCTCTGAGCTTGTGAGTTGGTTTCCAAACATTTCATTACTAGGCTAGATAACATCTTCAGCGGAGTTTAGGAGATCCCCTAAACTCC
>JANHFL010000698.1:7653-20869 GCA_032468155.1 Oxyrhabdium leporinum
CCCCCCCCCCCCCCCCCCCCCCCCCCCCCCCCCCCCCCCCCCCCCCCCCCCCCCCCCCCCCCCCAAACACTTTAAAAATAAATTAATTTTAAATTAATTTGTTTAACTTAAAAAAACGGGGATCCTCGGACGGAATTCAACCAACCCATCGTAAAATTAGTCAGAGTTACTTACGGAAGATGTCTCCACTCGGTGGGTCGTGATCTCCACAAAATCACTCAAATGCTTCCGGAGAAGGGAGTGAATGCTCCCCGCTTTTTTATACAGGATGATGGGGGGCTGTTCCCACATGCCAAGATTCCACTCCTTTCTTAGCAAGCTTTGCAATTTGGCCAGCTCACCCCAATTACTCCTTTGGGTCATTCCAGGGGCTGAAACTGCTTCGCTGCACCCCTTTGAAGATGACCGTCATTTCCCTCTTCTGTCAGGACCGACTCGCCCCTTTCCAATAATAATAATAATAATAATGCCAGGTTCTTGTTAAAAACAACCAAAGACATTTTTCAAATTCTCAGCAGCTTCCACAGTGTCTTGAAAGGAGGTGGAGCCGAAGAGTCTAAAAATAAGAGGTTCATCTCAAGGTGGACACAGAGGATAAATTCCTCATGGATCTTTTGACACTCGGAGGGATGGATGGATGGATGGATGGATGGACGGATGGACAAACAGGCAGACGTGGATAGATAGATGGACAGACATGGATGGATGGACGGATGAATTTGGATAGATGAGAGAGAGAGAGAGAGAGAGAGAGATGCACGGATGGGTGAATAGATGAATGGACTGATAGGATTGTACATTAAGGAAAAAATGAAAAATTATCCTAGCTAGATTGAGGAGATAGATAGATGGGCAGACATGGATGGATGGATGGATGGAGAGGTAAGAAAAGTTGGGCCATGTCTCTTCAGTTTCCATGTTTCTTTCTTTCTTTCCATCCTCCCTCCCTCCCTCCTTTCCTTCCTTCCTTCCTTCCTTCCAACTTCCAACCTCAACAGAAGGTCCCCATCTAAATATCAGCCCATTGAGTTGCACATGGCAAACTCTTCCAACCCTCCCCACTAGTTCTGTGACTGTTCTTGGATCTTTAAAGACTGGATCTTACAACAGGGGAGTTACAATCTTCTCCCTCCCTGATCTTAGCTTAGCCTTTCACTGAAATTCTGCTCTCTCAATGCACTCTGGTTGTCTTTGAGAACTGAAATATGGCTTTGGGGTGCCAGTATCAGAAACCCAGCCACTTCCATCCCGTCTGATTCTACACATCCAGAGGCTCATGGCAGACCCAGGCAACTCTAATCAAAAAACCACCATCATTTAGCACATTGGGAGAATATCACAGCTCTGGAGAAGGACACGAACAAGCTTTGTGTCATGAATTGGCAGCTGAGCTTTTGGGGAAAAAAATGATCCCCGGGAGGTGGAATGCAGGGCTGTTCCTTGAAAACATGAGGAACAAATGAAGACAAAATGAGAAAGGGTGTAGAACTAGAGGACAATACAACCCATCATTAGCCATCCAGGCTGAGTCCTGCCCTTGTAAAGCCAGTTGCACAAGTTCTGATGTATATAAGGAAATGCATTCCAGGGACTGGGATGGTTCCTTCTCAGATGACAGAGTTGAGGCCGGTGCTGAAGGCACCAGCCAGCCACCAGTCAAAAAAGGAAAATGTTCTCCTTAACAGTAAGGTGATCATCCAAGCAGACGTCGATGGAGATTCTCAGCCAACTAGGTTTTGTTTTTCCTTGAAGACATTTCGCTTCTCATCCAAGAAGCTTCTTTAGCTCTGACTGGATGGTGGGGAATGGCCTTCAAAGAAAAAGCAAGGAAGTCCAATTGCCTCTTGAAAAAGTACCTTTGGGACAACCAGGACCTGGATGACTGAGAATCTCCAGGGACATCCAAGAAGCTTCTTCCGTTCTGGATGAACATCTCAGTTCTTCATTTAGAACTGAAGAAGCTTCCTGGATGAGAAGCGAAATGTCTTTAAGGAAAAACAAAGTCCAGTTGTCTTTTCAAAAAGCACTTTGGGGGACACCCAAATGGACATTCGACTTGTGATAAAACCACAATTTGTTGGGAAACTGGTGAAATTTGTCCCAAGCTCTCCTTTCAACCAGAAAGCTCAGATCTGCAGCCAAAAATCCTGGGATTCCTCTCACCAGCTAGAATTCAGAAGCAGGTTAGGTTTAAGTCTAGAGGTTCCTCTAGTCAGCTGACTTCTCCTCCTGCCCCGATTAGGTCATTGTTCTTCCCATGTCAGTTCATCTGATGTTCATTACTCCACCTTGTGACTCCTTATCTCATCTTTTAATTACAGATGAGGCAAAGGATTCCTCATTTCCCCCCTTCCCCACCCAACTCATTGAATAGGATAATATTTGGGCACTGTCTACCACTGTTTATCTTGACCTGGCACGCTAAACTAGGTTATGGAAGGGTTAGTATGTGGGATAAATGCCATAAACCTAACCCATTTTGGCACGTGAGAAGGATAATTTTAGTTTCCAACAGCCCTAGAGAGGTTTGGAGTTAAACTAAGGTCCCTGTGACTGGATCATGGAAGAGAGGATTAAAATAAGGTTAACCCTAGAGAATTAACCCCCACATCTCAAAAATCATATGTGAATTGCTGAAAAACCAGGCTTTCTAAAAACCAGGAGAAAGTACTTCCCAGAATAAGCTATCTTTCCTTCTAATTATGGACACCCAACGTTGGTTACGTTATCAATCATGCTGTCTCTTTAAGGATCAATGGCAGTTTCTTCTTCGTTGTTTCAGATCACAATCAAACCAATCAGACTGAGTCAACCTGATTATCAAGAACGTCATTTGTGCCAGTCTCCCAGTTAGCCACCAGAACAAAACTGGGAGTGAACCTCTGTTGTGGTTGTGGATGACCTTCTGACTACACTTTTGGGTGGGGGAGATCTCCAATACCACTCTGTTTATATTCATTCCCTACTGCCATCATTACATCCTTGGAGAGCCAAGGACAAAACAGCCACCGTGACAGTATGCCTAGAGATGCCTTCTTTTGAGAGGGGGGGGGCTCTCTAGGATTTCATCTTGAACTCTGGAGATGTTACGGAACGCCATGCTTGGTTCTTTTCTTTATATTCAACTCAGCATTAGATTAAGATATTTTTATTTGGTGCTTGAACATCTTTCTTTTCTTCAAGGGAGAGGTGGACAACCCAACAAATGATCAAGGAAGGGCAAAATGGAAACATAGGAGCCCTTATCTGTATCCTCTCAATTGGGTCACCTTCAGAGGACCAATGGCCCTTGCTAAGGATTCTCAAATTAAGAATATCATTTCTCAGGATGCTGGGGGGGGGGGGGGCACATTCACAACGACTTCAAAAGCAGCTCAATTCAACCACCTGAAAGGATGATCAAGCCAGGATCTGGAACTGTGGTTGCCAGAAGTTCAGATCACCTAAATGACACAGCCGCTGTGACGCAACACAACTGCAATCCTATAGGATGGTTTCAGAGGTTGAGAACATTAAACACAATGTGGAAACATCAGGGTTCACCCAGTAACTAACTACTTGGGAGTAAGTCTTACGCAAGTCTGATTAAAGGGCATCGCTTCTGTCCAGGAAGTCAAAATGATTAGGGAAAGTGAGAAGTGAAAATTAAAATGTTATGTTCATTAGTTGCAGGGTTCCTGACATCTTTTTGAAGAAGGGTTCTATTAAGGAAACATTTTCACCATTTAGGAAGTTGAGGTGACTGTCTTTTACAAGTTGGATGAGTAAAAAGGCCCAAGGATTAGCTCACTCTTTGTCAGAAGATAAAGTCATGCCCCATCGTATTCCTTTTCCCAAGTTATCGCAAGTTTTGGGATGACTTTCTCAAGGTGCTGATGGAATCAACAAAGATGTCTACTCATGGTGTCTTCATGTCTTGAAGGGGTCTAGAAGGGCATTCTATCATGGATCCTGAAGGAGAAGATCAGGATCTCTAGATGATATATAAGGTCCTTCAACACTAGCTAATTGTATTCCTACAGCATGCCATGAGATAAGTTAAGACAATGATGTACTGAGTTGCTAGTCCTTCACACAGCTACATGACGGAATAGACACCTCACCGTAGCTCTCCCTGGTCCTAAGCCACCCTTCACATCACCTCAGGCTTCCGTCTACCAAGAACTTCAATTGGAAGTTGCTAAAAATCTTCAATCTTGTGGAAATCTTTCTCTTCATTAAGAAAAAAGACAGATATGTGTCAGAAAGAACCAGAGAGGGAAATAACTTCACAAAATGCCCAGAAGCAACCTTCATTCCATGAAACTAAGCTGAGAAACTCTTCATCTGGCCGTAGAGACATACAACCTTGACAATTTCTGTCCCTCCACAGGTTGGTGATGGAAGCTACACATCTATGGAGATTCTCAGTCATACAGGTCATGGTTGTTTGACTGAACTTTTGGTCAGAACTGAAGAAGCTTCTTGGATGAGAAGACAAGCATCTTCAAGGAAAAATAAACTCCAGTTGCCTATTGAAAAAGCATATTTGGGACATGATGGAAGCCACATTCTTTCTTGCAGTTGCCTGCCTTGTCTTGCTACATTTCTGAATTGCCCCTGACAGCTGATTGTCCAAGAGACATCTATGAGTCTCCTTTAGTTTCCCCTGCAGGTGTGAGCTGCTGGTTTTGTAATTAAAAATTAGCTCAGGATTGGAATGAGTAATGTCCCAGCTGAATTATTGCAAGATTTTTTTCCTGGGTTGGGCCCCTGACTTCATTGTAATGGGACGCACCTCACCCTGGTTATTGAATGTGTCTGAGGTAGATTCCATAAATCAATATGAGCTGACATTGTAGTTTTATGGACAGATATTTATTTTTCCTTCGCCAGATAATATCTGTTGCATGTCTCCTCAGGGCAGCCCCATGCATAGATTAGACTAAACCATGGCAGTGAAGACGATTAAGCAGAACATGGAATGCAATCTTTAAGTGTCCTCATCCATCTTTTTAGTTGTATCTCACATGGCTTCTTGGTGCTGGTTGTGGTGGCAGATCATTAGGTGTTGGGTGATCACGATGGATGATCATTAATAATGGCTTTCCCGATCAAACTGAAGCTATCCAATGCCCTTGGCCAATCTTCTTAGAACAGCTCTATAAATATATATGTGACATTGTAACCCTGCAGAATTAAGAGATCTTCTGAAGACAGTTGACCAACAAGGGAAAACCAGACTTCATCTTTTTGCCAATAAAAGAGACAAATTGGGAGAGGAACAAAAGAGAAACTTTTAAGCTTTGAGTTTTTCAATTTGGCTTCGTTCTGATCAGTGCACAAAATGAAGTCTATTATCATGTTTAAGATGTGCTTCTCTTAGTTTAATGTCAATATTTTCCCTTGAAAAATATGTCCAAATGTGATAAGAGTGGACAATTGGTCCCACATTTGCGTCACCATAAAGGAAAAAAAAATGTTCCTTCTGGCATAATCAGAACTAGCTGATGGAGAAACAAGAGAAAAATCATTGGATCTAAGCCATGGTTTCTCCTTTCAGGAATCTGGAGTCTCCACATTTTGCAGGAACGTTGGTAGAAATCACCTGGACCTTCTTCTGATGTTTCACTTCAGATGATCGGCCTGCAGTGGCCAAGGCCAAGATAAATAGACTTGCAAGACATTCCATGTTGAACATTAGCATCAAGATGAAAACATTCCTTGAGATGTTTGCTAAATTTAATGTAATTAATAAAACCAGCTATCTCAAGAGTTACCCTGTCAAGGAAGCAATGCTGATTGGTGATTTTGCCCAGAGGGAAAAATCAAATTTGCTGATCCAGCATAGATACATTTTGAAATGTTTGCAAGATGGGACAAATGGAAGGGACAATCTCTCACACCCTTCTCAGCAATATTTCAATGTTGATTGCCAACTGTCAACGTTGGCTCATTTTTTTTGGCATGGATGAAAAGTCCGGTGTGCTTTGACAAATTGAGTTATACCTCTATGAAACACCCAAAGATTAGGAACGGGCAGGAACAATGAAGAAGTTTTGGAATTAAAAATTAAGACATTTCAGTGGGTATAAAACATATGTAGTCAAATGGGAAAATTCCTGTAGAGGAACCCGAATAACAGAGTTGGAAGGCATCTTGGAGGACTTCCAGTCCAACCCCCTGCTCAAGCAGGAGACCCTCTACCATTTCAGACAAATGGTTGTCAAGTCTCTTCTTAAAAGCCTCCAGTGATGGAGCATCTACCACTTCTGGAAGCAAGCTAGAAGTGATCAATTGTTCTCACTGCCAGGAAATTTCTCCTTAATTCTAAGTTGCTTCTCTGCTTGGTTAGTTTCCATCCGTTGCTTCTTGTCCTGCCTTCAGGGTCTTTGGAGAGTAGGTTGACCCCCTCTTCTTTGGGGCAGCCCCTCAAATACTGGAAGACTGATGTCCTGTTGCCCCTAGTCCTTCTTTTCATTAAACTGAATATACCCAATTCCTACAACCGTTTTTCGTATGTTTAAACCAGGAGTTTGTGGGAAGATCTAAGATCATTCTGAGATTCAATTTGGTTGAATCTCTGAATTGAATGCGATTCAATCAAATTATGAGGTTAGGTTCAACTATAAAATTGAACTGATTGCTTCATATGATGGTCTTTCTCCAGGGATGTAAAAGCTCTATTCACAGTGCATCCATTTCACAATGCCAATCCAGAATTCTGGAAACTTCAGATGCTAACCATGAAAAGGTGGATAATGTATAAAATCCAAAAGATATAAGATAGAATAGATTCATGGTGCCTGGTATACCAATAATCTCTTTATGTTCCTCAAATTTTTCCTTTTTTAAAAAAAAGTACCCATGATTACAACGTAAAAGTCTTCCCATTGTAGAACCCCCCCCCTTCGATTAAGAACTTTATCAATTGTCTTTTCCTCAATTAATTAATTAATCAATCCAGAAAGCAACGATGGTTATTTCAAGCTTTTACACTCATGTAAGGCGTAGTTTAAGCATCCAAACTCTCTGATCCAAAGCAACTGAACTTGGACATAGTCTGAAGATTTAGACTTCTCATATGACCTTGTATCTAAGTGGAAGATATGTATTTAATTTAAAGAGAGGGTCCCGTTTATCCGAGCCTTCCCTCACTCATCAATGACTTTCTTGATTCCTACTGACCTCTGTGCAATGATCACCAAAGAGCAAAAGAAGGAGAAGATCTCAAAAGCTAGATGCATGGAGGACACCATCCATTCTCTAAATGATACTCCTAAGCCAAACGAAAACTTCCCATTATCTTTGAGCAAAGAAGGTGACCGGTGGGTCCACCACGGATCACCTTATCCCCTTCCTCACTTTTCTGTTTCTAGGCGTAACCCTACCGGTTCTGAGGCAGAAAGACCTAAGAACTTCTCTCTGCCATATGGGTCAATGAAGAAGATTGGCAGATATTGCATCAAATCTCAGGAAGCAATGTTCAAGAAGGGAGTTGCCTTCCTGAAGACAGTGATTAATCCAGCCTTGTGAAAATTTAGAGTCATCCTGATTTGCACACACTATCAGAAGGGCTGGGCTTGGGGACAATATAAAAGTGTTTAACATTGGGGAACGACTTAAATCCTTCCAGCGTTATCTCAGAGACCTGCCAGGTAAGACTTTCTGCTCTTAGCACTTCTTGATGGAGTTCTAATTTCATCCTGATAGTCTACATTTCTGGGGTTGCTTAGATAATCTCCTTCAGCTCCAGTGCTATTATTGCTGCTGCTACAAGCTCCTCCTCCTTTTGCTACTGGGGCTACTACTCATTGTGCTACTATAGCGTGTAGCTACTATTCCTTTTGTGCTAACCATGCATTAAGGGTAATTCATCCAACAGGGCTTTTATTGTACGAAGACGATTCATTCTGCATTTTGTGTTGTTCAATAGAAAGCTATCTTTGGAAGATGAGATACCAATTGTAATAATCAATCAGAATAACAGAGTTGGAAGGGACCTTAGAGGTCTTCTAGTCCAACTCTCCTGCTCAGGCAGGAGACCCTGGTCTGGAATGGACCCCATTCCAGACCAATGGTTGTCCAATCTCTTCTTAAAAACCTCCAGTTTTGGAACATCCACAACTTTTGGAGGTGATCCTTTGGGTTCCTTCACCGGGTTGTGGAGCTATTAATTATAAGCGGTTTGATCGTTCCTGTATTACAAATGTTTCATGTCTGTGAAAAGGTGAGAACATCAAATGTGAACTTTTTCTCTCTGACTTGCAGGTTTTTGGAGTGAAAATGGCATCTTCCCACCACCAGCATCAATGCAAGCAAACTCCTACTTTGCCACCTGAAATCTGCAAGACAGCGCCATGCCCACCAGAGCAGCAATGCAAGCAACCCCCAGTTGTGGACGTGCCACCTCCATGTGTGCCAGAACCTAAGCCGTGTCCTCCAAAGGAGCCTCCATGCAAGGAGCCACCAGTGGTGGTCATCCCATGTCCAGAGCCTAAGCCGTGTCCTCCAAAGGAGCCTCCATGCAAGGAACCTCCAGTCCCAACCCCATGTCCTCCAGAAGAGGAACAGTGTTGTCAACAGAAATCTCAATGCAAGGAGCCACCAGTCATCCCAACTCCATGTCCAGAGCCCAAATCACCACAAGAGCCTCCATGCAAGGAGCCACCAATCGTGGTCATCCCAATTCCATGCCCGGAGCCCAAACCGTGTCCTCCAAAGGAGCCTCCATGCAAGGAGCCACCAGCACCAACTCCATGTCCTCCTAAGGAACCAGAACCATGTCCTCCAAAGGAGCCAACTCCAGATTGTCAACAGAAGACTCAATGCAAGCAGCCTCCAGTGGTGATCATCCCAAATCCAGAACCCAAACCATGTCCTCCACAAGAACCTCTGTGCAAGAAGCCACCAGTGGTGGTTATCCCAACTCCATGCCCAGAACCCAAACCGTGTCCTCCACAAGAACCTCCATGCAAGGAGCCACCAGTTGTGGTCATCCCAATTCCGTGCCCAGAACCCAAACCGTGTCCTCCAAAGGAGCCTCCATGCAAACAACCACCTCCCTGTGACCAGCAGCAGCAGAAGAAGCAGCCATGTTCATGGCCACCCCAGAATAAATGAGCGAGTCAGTGAAGAATCCATCTCTCCAAGTCTGCATCTTACCACGTCAACATCTTTGTGTTCCTTTGAAATGCTTTAATAAATTCTTCTAACATTGCAGAAGTCTCACCCATAGGGGAATTATAGCAAATGATAATATTATGTCCATAAATGTGATCATGTTTCAATTTCCAACCAGAATGGATTTTTCAATAGAGGTGCAATATAATCTCAAATTTCATTCATTCATTCATTCTTTTTTTTTGGCATTTTCTCTTTATGTTAACCATACTATTGCATTTATTCTACCTTAACAGTCGTATTCCTGATAATCTCGCTCATCTGTAAAGTTTGTAATTACTTCTTATTCTTTGTACCATTTATATATTCCCAAAAGAGGTGTGATGCGGGGCTCAGTTGATTTTCCACACCAGCAATTGTCAAAGAACACTGCAGGGTTGGGTGTCAGTGAAATGCAAAGCTAGCTTAGACCTCGAAAGGTGGACTTTGAGAAGTGAGAGAGAAGGTCCACCTTGTTATTTAAGCTCCTCCCCTTCACTATCATGAGAGACCTCTTCTGTCACTACCCTATTCCAATATTTGTCCCACCTTTAAATAAGACAAATTCCTAGGTCAACTAAATAACAGATCTCTCTGTAGAGAAGGTATTGTGGGTTGGTGGTTCTCCAGAGGTTGATAGACTGTAATTGGACTGTAAATGGTCAATGGTCTTATTGGCTAGGATGGGTAGGAATTAGACCATAAACCATAACCCAAGGGCCATCAATTCTTCATCTTGGTTTGGAAAGTCCAACGCAGCCTTAGATCCTGCAAGATGTCTTTCAAAAGGACCCCAGGTGTCTTCTGGAATGGCAAGACCCATCAGAAGACACTGGGAAGTTCTTTAATCTTCAAGGAGAAGGTCAGGAGAAGCTCAACCTATCAGCTGCCAATGGAATATTGGGGAAAGAATGAAACTTTTCAGGGTTTCTCAATCAGAGTTAACACCCCAAAATAATTAACCTTCAGAAAATCATGGTTTTCAAGTACAGTAACGCAGCTTTATTTTTATTCTTTTAAATTGTGAACTGGATTGCAGGAAGCTGATTTTGCTAGATGACACCTGTACCATGACTGTTTTGCAAGTGTGTCTCCTCTTCATGGGGTCAACATGTTGTCATACAGATGCTGAGTCTGCACACTTCTGAATTTATCTGTAACCAACTTGTAGATAAATTGAACGAATAAAGGAAAAACAATGAATCCATTGACTTTTGTTTTGAAAGTTCTACATCCAGTTTGGGTTACAAAAAAACAACACTGCATCAATTTTGGTTCCTGGGAATTCAATATTGACTTTAATAAAAAGAAAAATACTAATTATACAGAGCAAGTAGAGCGTCTTAAGGAATGGGGGTAAAACAGACAGTGGTTGGACAGATGTAGACCAGTTAACGTCAATATCAGTTCAATTCCCAAACTAGGCCAACTGAGGTTGACCTCAGCAGGATGACATACACAGGTAACACCCCTGCCAGATTTGAGGAGTAGTGTTCACGCCAAGTCTTATGCAAAGCAATGTTTAAGAATTTGAGATCTTCCAGATCTGAACTCGTGCTAAGATAGATGAAAAATGGGTCATTTGGAAAGTCAGTTCAGACTTCCCATATAGTCGAAGTCCACAATGTGTAGGTCAGATAGAATAGATTTAGAATTT
Organism: Oxyrhabdium leporinum; assembly: GCA_032468155.1. Classification (NCBI taxonomy): domain Eukaryota; kingdom Metazoa; phylum Chordata; class Lepidosauria; order Squamata; family Cyclocoridae; genus Oxyrhabdium; species Oxyrhabdium leporinum. The sequence goes on from JANHFL010000698.1 coordinate 18,452, forward strand.
GGGAGCACCTTGGCTTTTATTTTTGACTAACTGAGGAGATGACCTCAAGCAAGTGGCAGAGACAGAGGTTCTGTGGTGGCCACTTTATCTTCTCCGTTTTCTAATCACACCTCACTGACGGGAAGCGATTGTAACTTATCAATAAAGACATACTGTACTGATAAGAAGCCAATTAACAATCGATATGCAAAAAAAAAAATGCAAAAAAACCCTAATTGCGACATTGCTAAGAAAGAGGGGAGGTGTTGTATATGCCTACACAACATGGGAAGGCTGACAGTACACAATTAGTCTACCGTTTGTCTACTGATTTATGCTAGGTTGTAAGAAAAGCAGATTTACTGCCCCAACATGTTTGTTTACTTTCGTTCTTCCTCCAGCCTCTGATCTGTGGGAGTCGGCTAGTTCTTATCAGGATAAAAATATCCTTGCATTCTTGGCTGAGCCAGGATTCAGCAGTCTTGCAAAATTCACATCAGGATTTGATTTTGATTTTTTATTTTTTTAAAAGACCGATCTCTGCAGGCTGAATTTGGGCAGGAAGAAAAGGAGAAAAGACGTGAGCGCCCATTTGTGGAAGAAGGAAGGAAGTTAAGGAAGCTGCTTGGAAAAGGGTTTAATACGTGGATTAATTCATTTGTAAATGAATTACCTGCTCTTTTTTTGTGGACTGCGCAAAACGTTCTGGAAAAATCAGGGGGAAGCAATACTTCAGCGGTTTCTTGGGGGTTTTTTATTTATTTATTTTTTAATTCTTTCCCTGGCACTCAATTTTAACATTTTAGAAGCTAGGTTTCTGGAATTCATAACAGAATTAATTGTATCTGAAAAACCTTAGAGTTTGACATGAATAAATTAATTGGATTTAGAGTGGTGGGGGGAGTCAACATTTGGGTTGGGTTGGGGGTAGTTTATCCCATTCCTTAAAACTGTTATCGACAGTAGAGATTTGACTGGGACAATACTATGGGTGGGATGAAAGTAATGAAGCAGTGGTCTTAAGTTCACACAACTTTAAATATACAATGGAGGCAAGTTTGTTTTCTGCCATTCTGAGTAGTCCAGCGAGATGTTGGTGGATCCAAGATCCATTTCAATGCAAGAAAACGAAGCTGTGCAAGAAAGCAATCACACAGCAAAATGAAATGTACACAGGAAGAATGAGCAAAGAGAGGAGGAGGGGGTCAAGCTGTTCTCCAAAGCCCCTGAAGGCCAGACAAGGAATAATGGATGGAAACTGAACAAGGAGAGATTCAAACCTAGAAATAAGGAGGAATTTCCTGACAGGGAGAACGATCAACCCGTGGAACAGAAGTTGCCTTCAGAAGTTGTGGGAGCTTCGTCACGGGAAGCTTTCAAGAAGAGATTGGGCTGCCCTCTGTCAGAAATGGTGTAGGCCCTCCTGCTTGGGCGGTGGGTTGGACTGGATGACCTCCAAGGTCCCCTCCTACTCTGTTCATCTGTATCTGTATCCAAGTCCCTGGCTTAGCAGGGAAGTGGAAGGCCGCTTTCTCCATCAGCTCAGAGCTCTTACAGGCCCAGAAGTTTTTTTTAAAGCACAATGAAAACGTTGCTTAAAGTTATAATAATCTGCCTCCTCCCCTGTGCAGGAGAATCCGGGCCGGGACGGAACTCACCTGGGATTACAACTACGAAGTAGGAAGTGTCGAAGGCAAGAAACTCTTGTGTTGTTGCGGTGCCATCGAATGCCGAGGTCGGTTGTTGTAAAACGTTGTGTTCTTCCCCACCGGGGGAAAGGCCTCTCTTTTCCAAAAACGACACCCACCCCCCACTGGTGAAAGGGGGACTCGCCCCGCCGCCAATCTTCCCCCCCTCCGTCTCTTTCCGTGGTTCGCGTGTCTTCGCTCCACGCCTGTGCCGTGTTGAGCACAGCGGGGGCCCTGCGTGTTAACGTTTCTGTGTCGAGTGTTCTTTTCCCCCACCCACCCACAAGTTGGATGTTGTAAAGCAATAAAGGATATGCAGTCTTTATTAAAATGAGACGACTTTTCTATCTGTTCGCTGCGTATATACAAGCAGAATCCTCTACTTAACAGTTAATTATCCCTGGTGCCTTAGGAGGCAAAATGCGTTTATTTAAGAGAGAAAAAAAACGGGGGAAAAACACTTTGAAACCGATGGAAAAAGAAGCCACTGGATCCCGAAACGGGCGGTATATAAGTAATTAATAATAAAATAACCCCACTCATTTTTTCAACCTCTTCCGGGGATAACATCAACGCCGAGGTGAATTTTTTTAAAGAAGTTTTATTAGTTTAATTGAAGTTTTAATAGAATTAAACTTTAAAAAAAAAACACACGTATTTTGGTCTGAAGATAGTGAGTGGTCCTTTTGTATCCTTCCCTGCCCCCCCAAATTAAACCTCCCCCCCCAAAAAAAATACTGCCATTTCAGCT
>JANHFL010000698.1:20969-34877 GCA_032468155.1 Oxyrhabdium leporinum
AGAAGTGGCCTGCAGTTCAACACTCTAACCACTGCGCCACCTAGGCTCATATTGGGGGGGGGGAGTTTTGGGGGTTTCCCTCTGATATTTCAGACAGCTGCAAACTTTTAACCCCCTGCCAGAAAAGCTAAAACGTGTTTGGACAAATCTCACCGTGAAGGTTGAAGGTGGATCCCAGCAAGATGATTTATTGTTGTTTTACCACCATTATCAGGGCAAAAAAATCTGTCAGCGTGACTTTGGCAAACGCCCCGTTTCCTTCAGGTGAATTGCTGCTTTCTCTGGGAATAATATATGAATTTTGAAAATAATAATAATGGGTACTAGAGTCTTTAAAGCCCAGCAGAATTAAGGTGGGAATTTACTCTTTTCTTAAGCCTGAAAAAGATCTTTTTAACAGTGGCATTTCTTCCCACAATGAAGTCTTGGCTTCAGCAGGTGACAGCCTGGCCTGTTTGTTGGGTTCAGAAGCTAAGCAGGGTCAGTCCCGGGTCGAGTTTGGATGGGCAACTTTCTGGAATTCCCACCACTGTGGGCTAAACTTTAAATTTTTTCATAAATGTTCACAAAGTCAGCAATTCCCTGGAATTTGCATGCAATTTACATGTACAGGAAGTCCTCGACTTACAAGCATCCATTTAGCGACTGAAAAAAAGTGACTTGTACTAATGACCATTTCAGGAAATCCTGGTCATGTGATCAACATTCGGGCGCTCGGCAACCTGCCCGTATTTATGACGGTTGGGGCATGCCTGGGTCACGTGGATTGCCATTAGTGACATTCCCAACTTCCGACGCGCAAAGTCAATGGGGGGGGAGATGGATTCATTTAACAACCGTGTGATTCACTTAACGACTGCAATGATTTGCTTAGCATCCATGGCAAAAAGGGTGTAAATTGGGCACGACTCCCTTAATAACTCCCTTGCGGTCCTATGTCGAGGACTTATTTTGATGTATTTTATGAAGTCTCTGGCGCTTAAAAAGTGCTATGAAAAAAAGTGAATAGTAAATTGTGCCCGAGAAGGAATTTGCTAACAGATTTTGTTGGATTTGATCCTATCTCCTCATCAGATCCGTTTTCCCCATTCAAGTGACCCGTCGATTCTGGTCAATGATGTGAATTTCATATCCAGAGGCGATTTTTTTTTTAAATCAGCTGAGAAATCCAGATTAAACCAACCCCTTTTTGACAATTTGATTTCAACATCCAAAACAAACCAAATGATGGGTCTAAATTATCAAATCAAATAGGAATGGATTCGTTCAAAGGCAACTCATTGTGTTGCTCATTAAGATCCTAGAAGGATAATTAGAAATCAATTAACGTAGCGGTAGGGATGCCGGGCAGGAAGCTAGCAAGCCCGTGTTTGAGTACCCGAGAGGGTTGAGCTCCCATCCTTCACTCCATCTCCTGCCAGGGACGTGAAAGGAGCCCCCAGTTGGGTGTCCCCTGGGCCATGGTGATGTCTCCGGCTAATCCTTTCAATGGGGAAGCACCTCGGTGCTTCTGACACGAGTGCAAAAAAAAAATAAATTAACCTAGGACCAGGGGAGAGTCTGGCTTTGCATTTTAATTAGATGAACCGAAATGTACTCGCACGGTGCCACATTTTGTAAGGTAGGAATACATCACAAAATAACACAACTCTTCAGAGATCGTGTAATGCCACAAGATAAAGTCTTTATTTCTTATAAACCCAAGCTTTGGGCATTTTGCTCTTTGAAGACTCTTTTTCTTAGATAGCTTATATGGCTCCTTTGCCAAAGGCATCCCTGCCTACCGCAACAGCAAATCCCAGAAGCTTACACAATTTAAGGAAAGGAGACAGCCACTGAAATGAGAGAAGCTCGAACATCCTGAAACGTCAAAGAATTGAGAGGTGCTCGAACGTCTGGAAACTTGGAAGCAACGTTCCCCCAAAACGGAATCCACGAAGAGGTCAGAAAAGGTGTGGGAGGAGGTCAATACTGAAGCATTATGGGATGCTTTTTCATCACGGTGGATTTGGGATTTTTTTTTTTCAACAGCCTTATTTACAGCATGGGTCAGGACACTTGCAATCACACGGACAAGCATTCTGTGGTTTGACGCAGATGTTGTCAACAGCTGGTCCTGTGCACTTCGGAGCACACGGGGAAGGGCAAACGGGGACGCAGGCCTCCCCGACAACTTTAACGCTTGGGGTTGCACAAACGGGCACATCGCAGGGACAGGCCGGCACGCACACTTTGCATTGTGTAGCACACCCCTTTCCGCAGTCAGGAGGTGGGAGGCAAGGCTGTTTGCACTGCTGGTATGGATAAGACATTGTCCTTTTTTAAAAAAAGAAAGACCAATCTGTGGAAATAAGTAGAAGAAACATCATTCCTGCTTAGCACATCCTCAAAGGATCTCAGACACTCGTGAAGGTAGCTTCAAAGGACATCAGGTTGAAGAGAAATATTATCTAAAGATCTGAACCAGCCAGAAGTTTCATCTCCAGAACTTCAGCTCTGCTCTGATAAGAACAAATCTGCTTCTTACTCCAGGATTCATTTCAACTCTTCTCAAAACAGAGACCTTAGATTTCTTTCCACCCTTAATGGATCTGTTCTCCTAAAAATATTGATCCGGGACATTGTGCCTGATTTTTCTATCTTCTTCTTTTCCCTTTCATCTTCTGACTGGTGGGATTTCCATTTAAATCCACTTCAGAGCCAGCAAGGTAACCTCAAGAAACATCATTCCATAAGGATACATTTACCCCATAAAACCTACTGGAGAATTTCCTGGGTAGCAAGTTATTAGAGGTCACCATTAGCAACCTCCTCAAATGTAACTGTCCATCCTAAAGATGGATTAGAAGATGATGCAGGACCATCCCAATAGTTTCCTAGAACCCATAATTTCATTCAACAATGGCCAAAATCAACACATTTTGGACTTACCTAAATCAGTGCCAATCCCCAAGTTGAGAAGAAACACCATCCACAAGCAAGAACCTCTTTTTATACCAGTTGGTTGAAAATGAATTCCAGAAAGGAAGCACCTTAAGTGTTAAGAACTTGCGGTGGTGGGTTGTTTTTTTTCCCCTAGATGACTTCAGGATGTTACTCCTACATAATGTTTAAATTGCTAGTAGGAAACAATTATTCCAATACTTTTTTTTTTAATTGAGCGGAGATCTCCCTGTCTTGGGGCTCTTGGTCACCAGAGCTTGCTTTGAAGTTAATTCTTGGAACGTTACGAGACCTGATCTTCGCTCTCCCTATCAGCCACTGAAAAGTGTGATTCGCAAAGGAACCTGATCCAAGTCAATTTACAAAGGTTTGCAAATTGCCCAAGGAAAAGGAAAAAAAGGCATTTGAAGACAACTGAAAGACATTTCCGGACAATTCAAGACGAGAATATTTGAAGGGCTATCACAAAGAAGAGGAAGTCAACTTATTTTCCAAAGCACCCAAAAGCAAGAGAAGAAGCAACGGATGGAAACAAATCAAGGAGAGAAGCAACCTAGAACTAAGGAGCAATTTATTAAGAATGAGAATAATTAATTGGTGGAACAGATTGCCTCCAGAGGTTATGGATGCTCTATCACTAGAGGCTCTCAAGAAGAAACTGGACAGCCAGTTGTCTGAAACGGCACAGGGTCTCCTGCTTGAGCAGGGGGTTGGACTAGAAGACCTCCAGGGTCCCTTCCAACTCTTACTATTCTGTCATTGTGTTCAAGAAATGTCCTGGAGAAGAGACAAATTAAGAGCACAAAAGAAGAGAAGACTGTCAGGCTTGTAGAGTCAAAAATTGGGGTGATTCTGATACCAATGGATGGATCAATTCCTTTTCCAGAAGTATCCGCAGATTGGTGTCTAACAAAGGAGAATATTTGTAGCTCAGGGTTGACATGAAGGGTCCTGGGTGCTCTTTGGCCTTCCTTGTTTTCTTGCAGATGTTTCATTACCCAAACTAGGTAACTTAATCAGTGCTCGTTCTAATTATTACCTAGTTTGGGTAACAAAAAGTCTGCAAGAAAACAAGCAAGCTCAGAGAGCACCCAGGACCCTTCAGATTGGTGTTTATTCCTTCAAATTTCCCCAGGTTTGGTATATAGTCATCCCAAAGAGATTGAGAGTATAACATTCAAACCCTTCTGAAAGTTTCAAAAGAATGCATCAAGCTTTAAATGTGTCCATCGCATTTAGATCACATCCAATAAAAGGGGATTTATTCCCGTGGATTGCTACTTTGGAAATACAATATGCAAATGGAAATCAGGGGGAATGAGGAGGTGCAGTCTTTATACAAGACATGTTAGCCCCCCAACCTTTGGGAGGGAACACATCCCAGCAAGACAGCAGGGTTAGAATGGAACTGAATTGAAATGAAATTAAAATTTGGTGCTGTGAATCCTAGAGCTCTGGGTGCATTCAATTGTTTTTTTTCTTTGAATCGTGTTGCAATGAGATTTGATTAAACTAAACTGGATTAAACTAAACTACTTTGAGCTAAACTGAATTAATCTAAACTAAACTAAACCAGATTAAACTAAACTGCATTGAGCTAAACTAGATTAAACTAAACTAAATTAAACTAAACTACACTGAGCTAAACTAGATTAACTAAACTATATTAAACTAAACTGGATGAAACTAAACTGCATTGAGCTAAACTAAATTAAACTAAACCAGATTGAGCTAAACTAAGTTAAACTAAACTGGATTAAACTAAACTGGATTAAAGTAAACTAGATTAAACTCAACTAAATTAAACTAATTAAACTAAACAGCTAGATTAAATTAAACTACGCATTTGGTTAAACTGGGAGATCCCGTTTCCCGTTTTTTGACATCTGAGGAAAAAATCTTGAAATGTCAGCAAGATTATTATATGTACCACAGAGGAGAAATACTGAAGTATCCACAACAGAGGATTTAAATTAATTGTTTTAACTGCTGCAAAGGCGTTCTTTATCGCTTCTTTAATTATCTTTTTCTTTGTTAGTTGTTTTCCTTACTTTTTCTTTTATCTTTTTTCCTTCCTCTAATTTTTCTCTGTCCATAGTTTTGCTCTGGCTAAAATATTTTTCAATAAGCATTGTTTCTTTTTAAAAAAAAAAAAGAAAGAAAAGAGAGAGATAAGGAGGGAGGAGGAAAAATGCAACACTGCCTTTTTAAGCGTCACAAATTGCTCAATTATGCGGGACCTTCTCATGTTCCTAATGACCTCCAAAACGTCTCTTCTGTCTGACCCAAAGAGGTTGAGGGTTGGGCGAGGCTCGGCTCGGTTGTTGACAGGAGCAAGATTAAACAGAAGTCAAACCTCTAAACTGTTCATTAAGAAAAAAAAAACATTGATGGCTTAGCAGAACTAAGAAAAGGGCGGACAAAAATTAGCCGATAAAGAGATTTTAAGAAGCTTGTTTGAGACTTACAGGAAATCAGGATTTAAGAACACAGTCTTATCTGCAAGAAACACATCGTTTGAAAAAGAGACATGTGATCTTTATCTGAATTTGGTTCTCATGGTTGATCTTTTTTTTTTTTTCCTTCTTAAATTCACGCAGCCCACTTGGGCACTTTTTGTGGCGGAAAAACATTGTCGATAGAGGGTAGGTGGGCTTCCAAAGCTCGTGAAGTAGAACAGAGCAGAATGACAGAGGTGGAAGGGATCTTGGAGGTCTTACGGAGGAGAGCCTATCCCATTTCAGACAAATGGTTGTCTGAAAGTGTTGGGGTTCTCCTGAACAGGGTGTCAAAGGGTCACTCAGGGGGACTCATTCACAGCAGAATCCATTTCACCTCTGGATTGTGGTTGAAGGATGTAATCCTCTTTAATCCACCCCTTGAAAAGAGATCTTTTTGCAGCCTCAAAGGTTGGGTTGTATTCCAAGTGTGGGCAATTAACACAAGTTTGTTTAGTTGACTTGAAATGTAAAAAAAATAGCTTCTTGGTGCCTTGTATTCATCTTGAGATGGTTTGTTCAGGGCTCTACAGGAAGGAATTCATTTTCACCCCTTTTGATAAGGTAGATTTGAGCAATTACGTCTCATCTCTGATTCCGTGTCCCATAATGACCTCCAGATTGTTCTTCTCAACCTCTGGGGTCAACATGGACAGACATTGCCGAGGTGGTCCATAGCACCATTGGTGGACATCACTTCCAGGAAAATCCCAAAACAAAGTAACCATCCACAAGAATTTGGCTCACGGGACCCTCAAACTTCTGGAGGCAAGTCATTCCACTGATGAATTGTTCTCAGTGCCAGGAAATTTCTCCTTAGTTCTAGGTTGTTTCTCTCCTTGGTTAGTTTCCATCCATTGCTTCTTGTCCTGCCTTCCGGTGCTTTGGAGAATAGGTGGACCCCCCCTTCTTTGTGGCAGCCCCTCAAGTACTGGAAGACCACCTCCATGTCAGAATACAGAATAACAGAGTTGGAAGAGATCTTGGAGGACTTCTAGTCCAACTCTCTGCTCAAGCAGGAAACCCTAGACCATTCCAGACAAAACATTGTTCAATCTCTTCTTAAAAATCTGCAGTGTTGGGTTTCCAGCTTTCCTTACTGTTTAGTCAAACATGGGTGGATGGCAGCTTACTCAGGAATAATTCAAGCTTATTAGATACTATCTTGTCATAAATGTTCCCTTGTCCTTTAATTACAAACACGCCGCAATATTTCCTAGCTTTTGTCAAATAACACAACGGTTTTACAGTTTTGGTGACCCTCTTAATCAAATCAAATGAAAATTTTATTATGAGACCCTAGGCCAGAAAATGCTGCCATACAAATGCATAAACTTTTAATTAATCAATCTGAAAAGTAGATATACAGTAGATATAAAATACAATAAAATTACATAAAATAAACACCTCTTTATAATGTTAACACTACTCAGAGGAATACTCGGAGGGAAAGGATAGCTATCGAAAACACAGAACTGAAAAAATCCATGCGATGGATTATTTTTTCCAATTGATGTAAAGGAGAAAAACAATAAAAGGAGAAAAATTACTGTGAACTAGAATGAGTTCAAAGAAAGTTTTAATGCGAGAAACAAATATTTATTTTGCCTTCAGGATTCTAGTAGTCTTAGAAAGGATCTCCTCTCTTTCCTTCGGCCCATTATTTTTAATCGGATCAAATCTACAGTTGTGATCTTCCGCGTTGTGAGTGGGAGTTTTTCAAAACTAGCTGAGACAGGAAGCGCCCCATAATTGTATGTCTCAGGACACCTGAATGTGAAGTCACAGATGTATTCAATAATAAATATTAAATGGAGAAACGCAAGATTCCAGTCCTCTTTGTCAGAGTGTTCATGAGAATTTAGTTGGGTCATCAATAACACTTAATTAACATGTCATCCTACAACTACAGCACCCATCCCATGTGCTACTTAACCACTTAAACAATCAAGAACAAAAAAATGTGCATGAATTTCCATCTTAATGGAACTTGCTCATAGCAATCAGCTTCAAGGCGTTGAACTTAGCGTGATCTTTCAAGTTCCTTTCCTCCTAAATAAAGAAATAAACTAAATATTTTTGGTCAGATTCTTATGACTCTAATGATGAAATGGGCATTTCTTCCCAATTTAATAAAGTCTTTTTTCTTTTTTTTTTCCTCCTAAGAAAAAGATCTGGGTTGAAGAAGGCGTAGGACACATTCAGAGCAAAATTGTAGAACGTCGGGAAAATGTGTGCCTTTCCCAAATGAACAGAGCCCAAACTTTGGGAAGAGTTGATAACTATCTTGGGTCTCCTTGGAATCCAACAATTTGAAAATTGGGGAAGGGGGTGTCATTATCCCACCATGTGGGCAGAAGCCCTCATTCCTTTGTGGCATCTTCTGAAGCACATTTTTCCTTTTGATACCGAATAAACATAGTAACAAATTAATAGATCAGGAGATAAATTTTGTTTTTCTCTTTTTTCTGCCTCCTCCAGAGTCAGAGGAACGAGTTCCTTTTTAATTTGCCTGTTGCCAGCAGCATTTAAACAAAAATTTTTAATGATAACTTGAGGCAGACAGTTCCCGGAAAAACTGTGGGATTGGACTTTTTTTCCGCATTGTGTGGTATCACCACGAGGTTGGAAGAAGAGTATATAAGCGAACTCTATGTGGTTGAGTTTCAAAGCACCAGAGTTTTCTCTCCTTCATCTTGAGAAGTTTAGAAGGTAAGTCCACTTTTTACTTGGGCATCAGTCTAGTTCTCCATGTTCATATTTTGTGGACATGGAGATGTTCTAAAACAGGGATTTTGCAGCTGTACTTGATGGACAGCGATGGTTGTGTGAGAAGTTGAAGATCTTCTGAAGAGATCTTCAGAGAGGATGGTCATCACTAAAACCTTGGCTTTGAGCAGCCCTGTTCTAGGAGATTTAGATCATTCATTTGAGGGTGACAATCATGGATCATTAAGTGGAAGGAAGCTTTGTATGTGTGTTTGGTTGTCAACCAAACATCTTCCCATGTTTTGGTGTTTGTGAGCATATACCCAAGAATCAACTGAAGGTAAGTCTGGTTCTTAACATCTAAATTTGTAATAGTTCAGATTTTCAAGTTCTGTGAAGGAAGTGTGAAAAAGAGCTTTTTAAAAGTTTTTGAGAGGCCAGATCTGAGCCTGCTCTTTCTCCTTCTAGAAGCAACATCATCTTCTGATGTTTCCTGTCTATTTCCCTCTCCAAGGCCCAGTAGACATGTGGGCATGGGAAAAACCAACATCTTGTAGTAAATCTGTAGGTTCAGTTTGTTTCATTTGTCCACCTTTGAGGAAAAGTAGCAAATTGATGTTTTGTCTAGCGGTTGGTGTTTTATATTGAACCATAGTTAGAAGGCTCTTCCAACTGAATGGATAAGGCTGTGGGCTCTGATTTTGACTACCAAAATGGACATTGTGGATTCTCTGTATCTCACAAAATCCAAATTAGGTCAAACTGGGTACATGGGGGGAAAAAAAGAATTGCACAAAAAGAGTGTAGAGAGATTGAGTTCTCCAACCTTCGTCTAGATCACATGTTAGGAATAGCACTGGAATATGCTGGCATTTGGCCTGATGGAAAGGTCTTCAAAACTTGAGGGCATCTCAACTTTTCAAGCCACATTGGGTGTTTTTCTCCTCACTGTCCTGCACATTGTCCTTGTTACCAGGAACTGGTGAATTAGCCCAAACCTGAAAACAATTTGTAATTCAGTTGGAACAATCTATTGGGATTGACTTGAATGAGCGACTGGATTCAAGGAATCAATCCACTTGATTCCAATTTGCCATTCAGTTCCATGGCTCTGTTTCCTTCAAGCGGATAACCCCATCTCTATCTGATTCCAATCGGCCAGTATTTTAACCGAGAATGAAATTGCTCCCCACAATTGGGTTGCTTCTGGTTTTGCAATTCCTTTCTCCAAAGGTTGTTCTTCATGATCTCTGCAAAACAAGAGTGGATCCTTTTCAGCTTCAACTGTCTCCATTTCTTTTCCCCTCTTAGGATCTGCAAGATGTTTTACGAATACCTGTACCCAGAGTTCCTTGAAGAGGCTGAGCCTTCCTTCTTTGAAGCCAGTGAAGATATTTCATTGCCTACCAAAGGGGGCTATTGGCCCAAGCAATGTCCTCCTTATAAATATAGACCTCGCTACTGCCCCCCCAAATATCCCTGTCCACCTCCCTGTCCACCTCCCTGTCCACCTCCCTGTCTACCTCCCTGTCCCCCTATTAGACCTCAATATCCACGTCCCTGCTATCCTTTGTATCCTCTTCCCCAATGTCCCAGACCATGTTACCCATGCCAACGCTACCCTCCTCAATGGCCCTACCCCAAACCCTTTCCCTGTGTCCCCCAGAAACCCTATTACCCTTCCTGCCAGCTGCCATGTCCTCCCTACTGGGGGCGCCCATGCTACCCCAAATGCCTGCCCCAATACCCATGTGACCTCCTTGAGATCTACTAGAGAAGACGTTGGTGGCCACATCTCTCCCCTTCTACAGTAGCAACTCCTTTGCCTCAGATTCATTCTGCCAAGCTCTTTTCTCTGAAACTTGACCTCAGTTCCTGGATTTTCTACTCCAAGTTCTATTTTTGCTTGCGTTTTTTTATGTTTTTCTTTTTCTTTCGAGGCCAACCATGAGGTCCTCGGGCCACCTCAGGGCCACCAAGAGTCCCCGTGAGGTGGAGTTACATTAGGTTTCTGCCGATTGAAGAACTGGGTATGTTCAGGCATGGTTTGAGAAAGGAGGTGGAGGAGAAGGAGTTGAAGGAAGAAGAGCAAGAGAAGAAAGCAGGAGAGAATGATTTGGAATCATCTCATCCGTGGGAAAACTCCAAGAACTGAAAGGACTCCAAAGACGACATATGACTGGAAAACCAAAGACTGTAGCAATTGCTTGTTTGAAGCATCCATGCCCAATGAGTGAGAAGAGACTTTTTTTTGGGGGGGGGGGGAATCCACATTTATTTTAAAACCTTTTTTTTAACCTCATTGTACCCTATTCTGGGAAGGAGTTTGATTTCTCGTCTCTTCTGAATGCTGGGGGTTGGCTGAATTTGTGAATCTCATGGCCTCTTTTTGCCTGCATGTTACCCCTGCTAAACCTATCTGAATAACCAACTATCTGCTCTTCAAAGGTGTCCTTTGTCATCAATAAATCTGCTTTTCTTTGCATAAACCTTCTTGTGGTATTTGACCCATTTGTCCAATGGCTTCAGTTCATTACGTTCCTTGACCCTTTGCTCAAGGGATCAAAAAAACCCAACAAAGACCTGGATCAGTTCTATTTCATCCCAGATGTGTTTAAATGATGTTAATTTACAACCGGAGCATAAAACATTGAGTTCCTTCAATCTTCTGTTGCTAGGAGGACATTCTGCCCTTCAAGACTAAGGTTAGCCCTCTCCGCTTATGAAGAACCCTTCATAGGTTTGTCTGTTTTCCATGTTAACTTGGAGGACTTCAGAAATGCCAGCTGTTGAGTTATTTTTCACTGACTTAAAACTGAGTTGGGTTTGGAGTCTCTGGATGCTTCCATTGGATGCTACCCAGTTTCATTCAGATCAGACCAAATAACTGTACTGTGGTCATTAATCAACAGAAACCCAGTTTAATTAATAAGTATGTAAGGGGAAGCTTAGTCTTGGTGGCTTCATAGATGCTTTCGGGAAGTTTCTTTGACAATAGTCCATTTCCTGGTCTCATCTAGAACCTGGAGTTTTCAATATCAAATGAAGCAGATCTGACTCTGCTTAGATTCTCAGATCAAATAAACCCACCATCTTCTGAAAATAAGAAGAAGTGGACTAGGTTTTGAATGGTTGGGAGGAAAGCAAAGAACAGGGGATGGATGAGGACCATAAATCCATAATGAATTGGGAGTTCTAGATCAACCTTGCAAGATGTAGGTTTTCTAGGCCAGAGAGACTGATGGAGACTTTTAAGGAAGCCATCCGTTCATCAAAGGTCTTCTTTAAAGGGCCAAATAGTTGCAAACCACTCCTTTCCCAGGAGGTAAACAAGCTATGATGCTTTCCACCATCACCCCTTTTGCTTCACAAAGGTGTTCTTCACCCAGCTAATGCTGGATTTCGGATTATCTTTTCAGTTCCTATTGAATTACTCTTGACCTTCGAAGGTTCTTCTTGACCAGGGTGACACCGGTAAACCCCAAGCGAGATGTGTGCACCTTATTAATATCTCCTGCTCTATAATTGACCCACCACACCCTGCAAAGAGCATTTCAGAACAATCACAGAATGACCAAGGATGGATATTGCAAAGGTTTATTGCAGTAAAATAAATAAAGAAGTAGCCACTGATACTTCAGCCTAGACAATTAAAGAGTAACAAAATAAATTGACTAAAAGAAACAGCTTGAGGAGAGGGAATGGCAGATCTTTTATGTTTTGAAAGCCCCCTCCCCAGATCCTTCTGACTAAGATGGCAGAAGAGATGAGACAGATGGAAGCCAAGAGATGAGATGAAAGTGTGGAAAATGCAGGCGCTGGGGACATCCAGGGTCTTGTTCCCCTACCACCGATGATCCATGTAGATGTTTCCATAATGTGACATCTTCTTATTATTGGTACGATTTGGGATTTTGAGGACAAGGATGGCAAGAAAGACACCCAGGCTTCTGAGGAGGAGGACAAGGCTGGGGACACAGACAGCAAGAACCATGCGTTTCTGGAGGCTTCACAACACAACTGTTTTTGGGAAGGCATGGTTTCTGAGGTTCTTGGGGTGTTGAGAAGATGCCACATGGCTTTTTCTGCTGTTGGTCCTTAGAAGACATCTTTCTAGGGTTTAATAGAGAGGAACATGGTTTTAATGGCTGATTTTTAAAGGTCTCTGTAACTCACCTCATGCCAGCTTGAAGATTCTCGTTGACAAAGATTAGGTGCTCCTGACCAGTAGAAGTTCTCTGAGAAATCTGGATATACTTTCTCATCATTAGCTGAAGATAATGAGTACCAAACCAGAGACCATCCCCATCAAAGATGCTGCCTGGAAGAGAAGAACTTACCTGGTTCACCTGCACTCACCGTGTCTGCAAAGCAATATCTGATTGATTGTGGATGACTAGATGCCTATGACTTTTATAGAGGACCAGAAAACTTGATTTGTGGGAAATAAATACTAAAGGAAGTAGATCAGAAGCCACCTAGAAGAATCATTGTATTGAGTCAGCTCCATAACTTGTTTTATCTCCTTCTTTACATAATATATTCAGATTTGATATCCATGTTTCTCCACCCTTCCTGGCCCATGAATACGGACCCTGTTCCTTCTGCTTCCCTTGAAGTCAGAATTTTTACACACAAATTGGAGGAGTAAATTAGGTTGCCAAAGCAGATTGGTTTTTAATTTGGCCTGGCTCTGGGTACTAGCTAAGAGGAATGGCATTGCATGGAACATCTGGATGGCTGGACATGAACTCTCCTCCACTTCTGGTTGGCCAGATATGGAAGTGCCTTCCATCTCAAACACCCAAGGACTAGACCCTTTGCCATTCAACTTCCCTTTGCCCAAAAAACAGTCAAGAGCAACATCTGGTCACTGAAAAAGTGTCTATGCTTGGGACCATGATCAGAATATCTGGACAACCAGAAGAAAGTGGTTTTTTTCTGCCTCAGATGTCCACAACTCTATTTTTGATGGGACACCTAGATGTGCATGACTCCATTTTTGATGGACACCTTTATGTCCACAATTCTATTTTTAATGAACACCTCAATATCCACGACTCTATTTTTGAAGGACACCTGAGATGTCCATGGCTCTTATTTTGGATGGACACCAGACTTGAAGATTTCAGCCTTCTCCCCTTAAAAAATGACAAAGATAGTCCATTGCTCCTCCAACAATAATTACATTTTTGCCCTTGCACCTATCCTGTCTCAAAGAAGGAGGAAGCATGAAATGATTTCCTTAATAAATAAATCATAATAAATAAATTAAAAATCTTATCTCCGCAGAATGCTATCTCAGGATATATAAAAATGGCAATTAGCCTTCTATCAACCATGAGGCCTCCCACAGGATTGCTCTGGTTCATTAAAATCTAGTTTTGCAAAGGTAATCTCATTTTGATGACCTACCCAGATGAGGCATTTAGTTTTTAAAATAAGACCAGATCAGATGTTGTCTCCCGATTTGCAGACACAGATAGGTTTGCTGAAACTGTTGTACATCTCACTGTTTCCTGTCTTGAGTGCCTTGATTGAGCAGTGTCAGCTGCATTCTGTATTTATGTGTCTGGGTGTGTGTGAGACAGAAAGAGAGAATCTGCAGGAGAAGGAAAATATAATTAAATTAATCTGAACCCCAATCTGGACATGGCCCCCTTTCTTTCTTTTGAGTTGTGTTGACAGATAGATAGATAGATAGATAGATAGATAGATAGATAGATAGATAGATAGATAGATAGATAGATAGATAGAT
>JANHFL010000698.1:34977-46500 GCA_032468155.1 Oxyrhabdium leporinum
TCCATCCATCCATCCATCCATCCATCCATCCATCCATCCATCCATCTATCTATCTATCTATCTATCTATCTATCTATATCTGTTTCTCTCTCTATAGATATATAAATATAATACCATTTTATCTGTTAATATTGTAAGCTGCCCAGAGTTATCAAGATGAGCAGTTAATAAATTTTAAAAGAAATAAAATTCCTGAACCAACATTCATTCATTCGTTTGTTCGTTCATTCATGCAATCAATCAATCAACCAACTGATCAATTATCAATCCATTTCTATAGTCCAGAATCCTGTCCCCAATTAACCAAGTGAAAGAAGGTTCTCCAGATATTTCCACTTGCTGAGACATGCCAGTCAATGGAAGGACATCCCAGACAGAAGGAATTGATCACCTTTTGAAAAAAATATTGCCAAACCTGCATTCATAATTGATTTATTTCTGAAAGGTATTTGCCCCCTGGCTCACCGTGGGGCTAGTCTAGGGGGCTTACATAATCAATCAAAGAAGGCATTGGGGAAGATACATTATCCATGGAGATCTCTTTCCTGCACTCTGAGAAGACCAAAAAGACCAAAATGGAGACACCGAATGAAGAACTGGGTTGATGGTCACCAGTCTTTGAAGATAGGGATGTTCTCCGGAAGATACCATGAGTAATCAGCATTGGTTTAGTGCCCTGTAGTCTTCTGCTTTCCAATTAAACACATTCCACATTTGTGGTTATGAAGCTTTGGAGTAATTGAAGGGTCACCCAAATTGAATTCCTTCTTCGTTGCCCTGGGCTCCTAATTTCAGGATCCCCATGTTCTTAAGAACCATATAAAAAGGATTAGGTCCTCCCAGATGGCCATTCTATGCTTGATTCTTTGACAACTCACTTCTATCAATACTGGTCCAGGTAAGTGTGTTGGAATCTACTGGAGAAATCTTTACCTTCCTGCATCTTCTACCTCTACCATCATCACAGGACCATGGAAGGATCTCAATGGACAATCATTTTGTAGATGAACCAACAGTGTTGTCCTTGATAATGAAGAAGATTTGGGGACATCACTTTTCTGCAGTTGGGCTCAGCCCTTCTGGGACCTTCGTCTTCCAATCTGACCAACAGAAGCTTGGCTTGGGATGTTTTGGGAGAGACAGATGCGGACATTTTTGGTGGAATTTTTTAACCTGGTGGATGGAGGAGATGAGCAGGGGAGGAACAAGAGTTTCCAAAGAGGCACAGAAGAATGGTAGATGTTCCTCTAAAGGAATCTGGAGATCTGTATTAGCTTTTCTTGGAATTGTGTTCCTCTGGAGCAGTTCATTTGAGGTCCCTAACTATAACTTGCAAGATGAAAGTCAGAGTAAATTGCTTTGGTACTTGTTTCTGTCAATTTGGAAGTTACCCTAAGACAAGTTATCTAAAGGTGTTCCTGAGTTCTTGCTCTATAACCAAGGTAGTCCTCAACTTACAACCACAATTGGTTACAGTTCTGGCCTGGACTCCAGTTTCTCTTCTCTTTCTCTTGTTCCTCAAGATTGCTCCACTACCGTTGGTTCCCTCTATTTTCTTTTCTTTTTTTCCCCACAACAAAAATAAAGAGTGTGACAAAAGGAAAGAAGAAGAAAGGGAGGACGATGGATGGATGACAATTCTAATTCCCCTTGGTCAGTTGCCTACATGTTGTCAGCTGTAAGGATGAGCCCTCTGGGCTGTTCCAGGGTTGATTTGTTGGACTGTGAGCTCTCTTCCAAGTCTTCTTCTTAATGGTCCAGGCACATGGATTTGGTTATGGTGAGAAGGTGGGCAGTGAGCATGGGTGTCCCCTGGTTTGGCTCTTCCTCCAGACCTGATAGAATTAGGACAAAACAGTGGTGGTGATTTGTGACAACTGAAAAAGAAAAGAGTACCACTAACAAAAAAAAAACCACAACCCTGAATAAACTCCCAGCTCTGTCTTTTTTTCAGGCAACTGTCATCTCCCTGAAACTTGAGGATGACTCACCAGTGCAAACTCCCTCCTGAGCTCCCAGGATGCTTGAAGATTGCCACAAAATCTAGCGCGCATACCAAATCAGCGAGCTGCTCAGCACCCCAGTCCTCCACCTGTGCCTGTTGTTGTGGGATACCTGTGTCGACCGGACCTCCCTCTCCTCCTCCTCAAACAGTGACCATTTGTGCCATCCCAGCCCCTGCTCCGACTCAGTCTGTTACTTGTTGTGGGATACCCGTGCAGAGCACCAGCTCTCCCCCTCCTCAAACGGTGTCGATCTGCGCTGTCCCGGCCTCAGCCCCGGCCCCATGTCAATCTCAGTCTGCTACTTGTTGTGGGATACCTGTACAGTCCACCAGTTCTCCCCCTCCTCAGACGGTGTCGATCTGTGCTGTCCCAGCCTCGGCCCCAGCTCAAGGTCAATCGATTCCTTGCTGTGGGTTCCCCTTGCAGACCAAATCTACCACACCACCTCCTCAAACTTTCACCATCTGTGTCCCGGCGCAGGCCTTGACTCAATCACAATGTCAATCTGTCTCTTGCTGCGGGATCCCCGTGCAGGCCACTAAGCCTGCCCCTGCACAAACGTTGACAATCTGTGCTGCCCCTGCCCCTGCCCCTGCCTCTGAGCCCGCCTCGTGCATGCCCGTAACTCTACATCTTCTGCAACCCGTGAGTGCTCCCGCCTCGTCGTGCGCAGTGTGTTGCAGGGCCTGTAACTGTTCGTAAGACGAGCTCAGAAATGGAAGGACCACCCAGACTCGACACGGAAAATTCTTTCTCCTTGCTCTGCGTTTTTCTTCTCTTTTCGCTTCTCATTTCAAGGACTCCCTTTCCTGGTCACGTGCCCACCAACTATCTTAAACCCCCATATCATCCTGACAACTGATTGAGGTCCATTTTAAGGAAGGAGGGAAGGGTTAAGCGCTGTTCGTTTTCATCCTCCTTGGCCCCGGTATCCCTAGGAAGCCACAACGACATCCAAATTGCAACCCGTTGTGTGACATCAGATTGATGACATGGATGTGATGACATCATCATGCCCACTGCTCGTTTTTGGAACAATGTCAGCTGTGAGTGGATAGGTTGTGTCACGAGCCCCAGTACATTATCAGAAGTGAGTCCTCGTTCTTCACTACACTGTGCCATGGGATCATATTATTCAAAAAATAATTGTCTCCTTATCTGAGCTCTGCCTAAAATATTTCCTAAAGCAAATAAAAGGCTGTAAAAAAAAACAACCTTACTGGGTGTTGTGTTTGGTCAACTTGTTTAATGAGAGAGTCATTGAACTCAAAGGAAGGAAGGTTGGACCCTAGAGAAATGGTTTCACAAGAAAATATTGTAGATGATCAGGAAGTTGTGGAGAGGGAAAGCTAATGTGGGAAGTTGGAAGGAGCAGGGAATGTTTAGGCCAGTGAGGAGAAGACCTGATGGAATATTGTAGGAAATATCTGAAGGACCTTGCATGTTTTATTTTCTCCTGAGGAGCAATTCTAGCAACATATGAAGACCAGATCTTCATGGACCATTAAGGAAACATGTTTGAGGGTTCACAGGCAGTCCAATGATGGAACAGTTCCCTACATCTTAGGAATTCTTCCTTATTGAAAGTCCAGTTGCCTCGTGGGGAAAAAAAGCACCTTTGGGACAACCTTCAGTTGAAGTCATGGATTTCCTTCACTAGATGAAAGGTGGCCTAATAACCATTCCAGTTCTGCCTGGTGGGTTGGATTGACCAATATTCTTGATGTTTGGACATTTTACCCAATGTTCAGTAGAAACCGCACTCCTGGCTCCTGGATTCTCCTTATGTCACATCTGGATGGAAAGTATTTGGCTCTTAATGTGGACCATGGATGCTCATCAGAGCTCTTGATGCATGTTCCATCCTTTGTTTACTTAGCATCCAGAGAAAATGAATACAAAGAGTGGAAACAATGAACTAACGATGGGATTAAACCACACCACTTAAAACAACTCAGGAAATAACATAACCACCCACAACAAAGTCTTGTGGTTTTCTTGAGAGCTGTTCCATGACATCACTAAGCCAGCAGATCCCTGGTAGACTTCTCCTTTTGATCTTCCTCCTTGTCTTCCTGCCCGCTTATTCCAAATTATGTAGCAAGCAGAATTCACCACCATCTAAATTATGGACAGCTTTGGCCACGGTATTAATTCCTATATCTTTCCATAAAGAAGCAAAATAGATGGCCTATAGGTTTTAATTAAATAATAATAATGATGATGATGATGATGATGATGATGATGATGATGATGATGATGATGATGATGATGATGAAATCTTGGAAATTTGTCCTCAGCAAAGAAAGATATGAAGGTGTTTCTTCCAATATATCTACATTAGGTATTGCGGTTCAAAGAATGCAACATCGTCCTAATGTTGTGACACCTGACACAAGGTCATAATTATGCAACAGCCACCCTAGCTTTGTCACAAGTCACCAAAGACTCTTCAAAGTTGATTTCTTGGGGCAACGTTGCTTGCTGCCATTTGCAATTCCAATGGGGAAACCACAAATAAGTTTCCTGAATCCATTAAGTGTTTTGAAGGACAGAAGAATGACACAAGTTCTTGAGCACTTCGCTGTTGATCCACCCATCGGATGATCGAGCAAATTCCATTCTGGGAGACTCAAGGTCCCTCATGAATTGATTGGTCATACCACTTAATCTCTTAATTTTTATTTTCCAAAAAGAATGCCTCAGTGAATTTACTATATTCAGTTTGATTGTTGGAAACCTCTTTTATTTTTCTGATGTTCTTCATCAAATGCCCTCAAGTTAGAAGCTGGCCTTGGTCATTTATGGGAAGGGGGTAAATTAGCAAACACGAAAATTCGCAGCTAAAGCCAGAAAACTAAGTTGTGAGGGTGATTGTATAACAAACGCCAAACAAATTTCTTCTACTTTATGAAGCTCTCCATCTATTTATTCATCACTTTTATATTTCCATAATATTATAATATATTATTTTATTATACACCTCATTATCTTTAGATCTTACATTAATTGTTTTTCTGTTTTATATACATAGATGACTGTTTTATATATGTAGATGACTGTGACAATTCTATTATTAAATAGTTTACTTTATCTGGACTTATGACTGTAATAAACAATTTGATTGATGGCTTGACTAGTCCTAATAACTGCTACCTTAGATCACAAATATAGAGAGACTGTTAATGTCCAAGTTAGAACATCAAAATCAAAATGTCCCCCTCCAAACTTACCAATAAATTATTCCATAGTTTGATCTGGATGAAGAGTCTTAGTTGATTAGGCAATTTATTGGATTAATTTTGTCCCAAATGTGCTTTTTTTTCAAAAGACAACCGGACTTTGTTTTTCCTTGAAGATGTTTCACTTCTCAACAAGAAGCTTCTTCCGTTCTGACTGAGTGGTGGCGTTTGGATGGATTTATAGCAGTCATCTGTTTGTTAGTACTCTTTCTGAGGGTCATTCAGACCGCTCAGAGGCCACAGATAAACCTCCAAGTGGCCTCCACGACTCTCAGTAAGGTTTGTACAGGTAAGGCCTCAAATTACAACCATGATGGAGCCCAGAATTTCTGTTTGCTAAGTGAGACATTTGTTAAGTGAATTTTACTACTTTTCTTGCCACTGTTGTTAAATGAATTGCTGCAGTTGTTAGGTTAATGACATGGTTGTTAAGCGAATCTGGCTTTCCCCTTGACTTTGCTTGTCAGAAGGTCACTTGCCAAGCAGCTGAATTTTGATCAGGCAACTGTGGAGATGCTGCAACTTTCTGTAAGTGTGAAAATGGCCATCGGTTGCTTTTTTCGGTGCCATTGAAACTTTGAACGGTCACTAAACGAACTGTTGTAAGATGAGGACTAGCTGTACGTGGCTCTAACGTATCGAACACAATACTTCATGCCAAATCCCTTCTCTGTGTTTGAGAGGACCTAAGTTTAAACTCTAACCAGTTCCTCCCCTGCACACCTTTGTTTCAACACACACCCCCTACCCAAAACTATTAAAACCAGACCTGTTATTTCAGATCCATGGCTACAAAATGCAGCTCTTCCAAAACTTGGGAGCGGAGCTAAATCCTGCCGTCAAATTTGCAATTTTTAAGGTGACAGCTATGGGAGTGATTTAGTGCTGAGAGAGTCATGCATTTCCTTGACTTTGCTTTTAAAGAGATCTGATTGCAGATTTAATTCGATGCAATTTAAAGTTCAGCCACACCTGTTTCTTTTCTTTTCTCTTCTTTTCTTTTCAACCTGGCCCTGCCTAGGTTTTTATGCCAAGCAATCAAAATCCAAAACACAGTTTGCATACTAAGAAAAATTACCCAGCTTTTAAGTTGCTGTGACACGTATATCTGTACTGAATATCTGGTTTATTGTTCCAGGGTGTATAAGTAAATGTGTGCCCTCAGGAACAGCGTTCTAATGGTTTTCTGAAGTAAAGCATTGAACTGCAAAAAAATAATAATGCTGTTTAATTACAGCCTGTTTTCTTTCTATCTCTCCTGTTTTGTTTTGTTTTTGGGTGTGGTTGTTTTTTGTGGTTGTTTGTTGTGTTTGACTTTGGCTATAGGCAAAAATCAACATCCGATCAAAAGAGAACATGAAACAGATGACATTGTTACCCAATACAAAATCAACACTCAATTTTGTAAAATTATCATAACTGTTATTTTTCTGGATCTAGGAACACCTGGCTGGCTATTAGATATTCTTTCAATTCAGTTTAGTCAAAGAGAAAGGTGCATGGAGCATATTCTATCCATCCATAAGTCCTTTGAACAATTATTGTTTATCTTTTTTTAAAAAAAGAATTGTGTGGGAAGGAGGTTAACTTAAGGCCCAGAAGATAATTATAATCAGTTAAATATAACTGGGGGTTGAACTAGATGACTTACAAGGTCCCTTCCAACTCTGTTATTTTGTTAAATACTAAATGATCCCAGCCTTCTTGTCATTGAAGTAAACCTCAATTTTTAATTTCACAGAATTCCTTTTAGGGTCTCCAACTGTAGATTGAGTAAATGCTCCCTCTGCCAAATTCAAAACAACCGAGTCCTGTTGTATTGCACAAAACCTCAGCACTGCAGCAAAAGAAAAGTGAGACTGGCTCTACAAGGATCCCAGCTGGATCTGAAACTGGATCCAGCAATTCCTGTCAGTCTCTGAGCAAAAGGTTTGGTAACCTTCTCTTCTATAATGGTATGTGGGGAAAACCTGGAGAGATGGATGTAAGAGATGCTGTCTAGGGAACAATCAGATAAGAGACTACATAGCCAACGGCTATATAAAGGACAGGAAAAAAAGAAGGGATCTTCTATAACATCTCAGGCTATAAAAGAGGCAGTGGGAGACTTGTACTTTCAGACCTGCAAGATTCTCTTAAGATAGCTTTCCAATAACGTAGAATTAGATCCTTTGATTATGTTTTCCTATCTGATCTGCTCCGTTTCCTGCCTTCTTTTATGAAGAATAAAACTAAAAGTAATAAAACCAGGACGAGAGAATCAAAGCTCCACACACACATTCTTCTCATGGTTACATTCCTAAGTGACCAATAGCTCTTGTAGAAATGTGAGTCCCTTTGCAAATTTTAATCATTTACAACACACATCCGCATTGGTGCAACTTGGACAATGAGATGCTGGCAGTTTCATGCATATATGTGCATTTCCTAATGGCCGCAGTCAAATTATTTGACTCCATATACATAAAATATTAGCTAGCAGCTAATTTCTGGTGCTGGTAGGCTGGGTTTCCTTCCAGAATGAGGTTCTAAGATGGATTGGAACCCACAGTTATCTTCTAACTGAACACCGTTCCCAACCGAGCCCCCAAAAGCTACAAAACGTCCAAGCAATGGGAGTCACCAACACTTCCAACAGAAGATCTTGGTCTTCTGTACATGAGTGTCTTCAAAAAAAAGTAATTCATTCTGGATGTTTCTTAGCTAGCCTAGCCCCTTCATTGCTTCCACGTGCATCAACCACTTCCACCTCATCTCAGAAGATCAGGCCTCAAAGTCTCCCACTCCACATGTATGAACCTTCTCATTAGGACTTCCGCTCACCCAATTCCATTCAAAACACATGAGGCTGGTCCGTCAGCAATTTGAAGAGCACTAGGTGGAATTCATTGGGATTCTCCTAACCATATGTTTCTCTCTTGCCTGGGGCAATTTTCTGGAGGCCAGTCTGCTCCAAGCCATATAAAAGAGACCAGATCTGAAGGTGTCCTTCAAGAGAATATCAGATTCCTGGAAACGTCTGCTGCTCATCAACCACTGCGGTAAGTGTCTCCCTCTTATTCTCCATCTCTGCAGAAGATGTCCATCTCAGAAGGATCTGGAGACATCTTTAGCAACCAAGAACCTTGTGGCAACATTCCTTGGATTTGGCCATCAAGTGGGGGGCAGAAAATGGTTGGGAAGAGTCAAGGTAGCAATCCCCACTGGTGTCTTCAGGGCAGTTTATGATGCTTAGACAGAAAGGAATGAGGGATCAACCCAACCCTTCAAGATGCTGGAGAAAGCAATCTCTTAAATGAATGGTGATGGAGAATTACAGGGAACAAAGAAAGGACTGAAATAGAGTGGAGACACACAAGGGAGGTGAATTGCATTTGGTTGGGGCAGATGTTCCCAGAGGGGGGGGAGTAAAGATTGAAGAAAGATGGAGAGAAAATAACCAGGGTGTAGAAAAGTAGAGTGAGGCAATCTGATTGTGAAGTAATTGGAAACTTAAGTGGCTTCTTTTAATGTGAGATGGCCGCCTTGTTGGCATGACGTG
The DNA here is from genome assembly GCA_032468155.1 of Oxyrhabdium leporinum. Taxonomy (NCBI): domain Eukaryota; kingdom Metazoa; phylum Chordata; class Lepidosauria; order Squamata; family Cyclocoridae; genus Oxyrhabdium; species Oxyrhabdium leporinum. The sequence continues at coordinate 43,767 of JANHFL010000698.1, forward strand.
ACATAAAGAGTTGGCATAAAACAGACCAGCCAAAGCAACAAGGAGAACATTCAATGGCGGAGATGCCTCCAAGATGGTTCTTCTTCAAGACTCTGGAAAAGGAAGGATGAATTGGTCCCCCTTGCAGAAAGGTGTCAAAATGATAATTGTGTTGTTGTTTTTGGGGGGTGATGTGTGCTCATATCATTGGATTGGATAGTTCTGGAAGCTTTTTCCGACTGTTTCCTAGCCAATCATTGTGTATAAGTACAAAGAAGACAATTAAGAAATGTAGTGTTGAAACTTCCCACCAAAACCCTTCAGCCAAAAAATCATTAACTCATTTTACGAACGGATGGTAGGAACATTAGCCATGCTTCCATAGGAGTTCCCCAAAAATATATTTATCATACAATATTCATGCCAGAGATTTAATCAGGCCCAGCGAACCGGTTTTGCTTCCCTCACTTTAATCTTTCTTTTGGTTTTCTGCCGGGGATGTTAGCGGATCGAAAAAGCCTATCCCAGCGGCTGGAAACCATTCATTCATCCGGGTAAAATGTGTTTTGCAAATTCCTGAGTCAATAAATTTTAGTCTTCTGAGTTGCTTCAGAGAAGAAGCACAACCAGAAGTACTAAATTTATTTTTATTGTAGAGTTCCATTAACAGAATTTTACAAGAGGGAAAGGGATTGCTCCGATCCTATTCTTTTACTCTCTGGTAAATTAGGGAGGGTCTCTTCCAAGACATTTTCCATGCTCTCCCTCTTCTCTGGTTGAGATACCAGTTACACACCAGGTGTCCAGTCTTCCTTTCTCCTTCCAGTCTCCCAAGGCCATTCTCATATACTGTTAGAATCAACTTATTTTTCCAGGAGCAAGTTTAATGGAATTCAGTGCAGCTTATTTCTGGGGGGAAAAAATCTGTGTAGGATGAGGCTGTTAATTGAGTTAGGTGTGTCTAGCTTAATGAAAAGGAAGTGGGAGTGACATGATAGCAGTCTTCCAATAATTGAGGGGTTGACATAAAGAAGAGGGGGTCAACTTATTTTCCAAAGCACCAGAATGCAGGAGAAGAAACAATGGATGGAAACTAATCAAGGAGAGAAGCAACCTGGAATTAAGGAGGAATATCTGACAGGGAGAACAATTAACTCGCCACCAGAAGTGGGTGCTCCATCACTGGAGGTTTTTAAGAAGAGATTGGCCATTTGTCTGAAATAGTATAGGGTTGAGCAGGAGGTTGGACTAGAAGACCTCCAAGGTCCCTTCCAACTCTCTTATTCTGTTCTGAATAACCTTTGACTGGGCCCCATCCTCTCTCACTGATTCTCCAACTGAAGGAACGATGGTAGGGAAAGAATCAGTCTCTTGAAGAATTGTGGCTCAAATCCTGTGCTTTTGTAGTTATGTCATGAGGTTGCACAAAAAAAGATTGCTGGATTGTTGGATAGCTAACCTCTTCCCAAACAAACTATTCTGAAATGTTTGACTTTCCTTTTGCAGAATAAGTCATCTTCCATCCGCGATGTCTTACCAGTGCAAACAACCTTGCCTCCCTCCCCCCTGCCTGAAGGGTGCCACCGTCTGCGTGGGTCCTGGCACCACTGTCTGCATCTCCCCAACGCAGGGCCAAAGCATCGAAGTCTGCGCCTCACCCACCGGGGCCGTCTGTGTGACCCAAGGCCAAAGCTCGGGCCAGTGCGCCAAAATGTGCCACGATTGTTGTGGATCCGTGGTAGTGAGTCCTGTGCAAAGCCAAAGCTTGCCCCCCTGTGCCACCATCTCCGTGAGCCAGAACCAGGGGCAAAACAGCACTGTTTGTGTCCCCCAACCACAGGGTTGCCAGTGCATGACCTGCCGTGGATCTGTGGCCACCATCCAGAGCCAAGGTGGCTGTGCCACCATCTGCGCTTCCCCTGTGTGCATCTCCCCTGTCGCAGCGCCGCTGGCCCCCACCGCGGTGTTCTGCCAAGACCCCTGTGGCAATGTCTGCATTGCCTCCAAGGGGGCCACCAAGTGTGCCACGAAATGCACCACACCCGGAACTGTGGTTTGCGTGGATCCCTGCGAGGGCGTGAAGTGTGTGAAAAATTGCGACGACACGGTCTGCGTGAAGGGGTGCCAGTCGGTAAACAAGAACCAGTGCAACGTGAAGAAATGCTGAACATGCACAGACACACCCCAACTTCAAAGCTGGAGTGTGGGAAGCCAACATTGAGACATGTTGAATTTCTTCTTCAGTGAATTTTTGCCCAAGTTCCTTCTTTTGACCCCATGCAAGAGAAGGTTTTTCCGTACACATTTACAGCTTCTCTGCTCGCCACTTCTGCCGTATCCTGGGATCACGATTTCTGCATCCAGGTCTTCTGAAGGATCCCCTTTGATTGTGGGGGAGAGGGTCCTTTTTTAATTGCTAGTGGACGGACAGACTTCTCTTCCTATCACTTCCCTGATCTTCCAGAGCAAATTAAAGCAGATGAAAGAATCTTTTTGTTGCATTCTGAAATTCTTCAAGGGACTGGCATGTATCTCAGTGTCCGAAAGGAAAGGAAGGGAGGATGGATGGATGGATGGATGGATGACAATGGAAGTCAGACAGACAGATAGACAATAGCTAGATAGAGGAAAGGCATAGATGATAAATTTATTTAGAGGGAAGGGAAGGGCAGGGCAGGGCAGGGCAGGGAAGGGAAGGGCAGGGAAGGAAGGCTGTGTGGAAGGCAGGGAAAGCCCCTGGGAAGGTAGGGAAGCA
>JANHFL010000698.1:46600-64458 GCA_032468155.1 Oxyrhabdium leporinum
TGAGACAGGTGGTTGCTAAATTTGATATATAAATAAATCAAGTTTGTGAAAGACCAACCCGTTTAACATGCCTATTATGCAAACTAAGTTCATTTGAAATCCATGCATTATGTAGATCCAGAAAATGACTGAGTTTAGTCATCAGGTCAAGCATGTTTCCTTGCGAGAAAGACAACTGATGAATATTTAAATTTCTTCCTGGACAGATAGTTAAGAAGGAAGAAAGATTTCACAAATGTAGTTCCTAGAAGAAGTTCACTTCTCGCCAGTTTCTTTCCTCTAGCAACAGTCTGGTAGATTGTTTTAGGCCATGGAAAATTTATATCGACATCCTAGCCAGATACAATTTTTGCAAGATTGTAGATCATTTTCGAAAAGAGTTTAAAGTTGCCCTCTCTATGGTTTTGGAAAGTAAGTTTTGGTAGCAGCAAATGCTAGCAAAGGATTTCTCCCAAGTCTTTTTCTAACTCAAGAGATGAAATTCCATCTGGATTAAAAAAAAATAAATTATGGGGGGGATACACCTCAAAAGAGAGACCATCTCCTGAACAGATTTAGAAGCAGTGAGAAAACCAAGCAGGCTTTTCCTACTGGCGCCCATAGGAAAAAACAAATCAGCTCGTAGTTTTATAACCTCAAATCAAGGATAAAATATGGGTGGAAACCCACATTCCACAGATTTTGTTTTTCCAACCCAGGATCAAGATGGCTTCAGGGCCTTGGAAAGGGGTGTTTTCCTGAACAGCAGCTGGGAAACCTTCTCCCATGTTGGAGGGAAATGACACATGTTGAAAACCCCACCAAGAAACATTTAAAAGAGATTCTCGAACTTTGTTCAAGCTAGAAAACCTTTAGAGAATGGTATTGAACTGGGAACATGTGTTGAAGAATCCTGGGGGCTCCTTTGTATTTTTTTCTCTGCCCTCCTCATCCATCTTTCCTCTGATGCTGTGTCTTTTCGATGGATTCCAAAGGTTGGCTTGAGGTTTGGATGAAGCGTCAGCTGAAGCCGTTCGAGTCAATCAATCCGGGAAGATCAGACAGGGTGTTGCCACCCATGTTCCTGGCCTCCAGGGGTGTCCCATACCAATGTCACAATAAGCATTTTTGAAAGGACCGCCCTACTACTTTTGAATGACAGCTGGGGATTTATCAAAATAATTTGCATCAGGAATCACATCCTACGCCAAGTCCTTCCAGCCTGTATTATGCACGGTGTTAATAGCTGGTCTAATTCGTGAATTAAAGGCATGGGCGGGGCAAGGAGGATGGGTCGGCGGAAAAATTGCTATCTCTCTGTATAAAACAGAGCTTTTGGTTCACCACACCTCTCGACAATCCCTTGTGGCTCCTGCATCTCTCCAGGCAGTTGCAAGAGTTCAGTAAGTCTCATCTTACGGGAGGTTTTATATACTGTATTTTTCTTTCTTTGCTCTTTTGCATTTTTTAAGCACGATTCTGCATCATCTTTGATCTCTTTTGCTGCTGGGTTGTGGGGAAATGCCTCCCCTGTGGGTTTCTGGGTAGAGTTGGATGCCCTCCATGCCCAGGGTTAGGCTTTGCAGCCTTTTGGGGCTTTATATTCCTGAGCTCGGCACTGTCAACACAGGGGGAAAGGAGATTTGGTGGGCTCCGGGTGCAAATGGGGTGCAGTTTTCGCACCAGAGCCTGGTCGTGGGGAAGGGGGATTTTGTCTTCAGGGAGCTCTGAAGGGATCAGACAGTGACAGCGAGGTGGGTTAGAAGGGTGGATGCCTGCCTGCCTGCCTTGTTTTGTCATCCTCTGGCTTGCTTTCCTTTGCTCATCTTTTCCTTCTTTCTTTCATCCTGTCTTTCTTCCTTCGTCTGTTTTTTTTCCCTTTCCTTCTTTCTTCCTTCATTGCTTTTCTTTTTTCTGCCTTCCTGTTTTCTTTATCTTTCCTTTCCTTCCTTTCTCTGCTTTTTCTTTCCTTCTTTCTTCCTTTTCCTTTTTTTCTCTTACCTCCATCTTTCCTTCTTCTGCTTGTCTTCCTTCCTTCCTTCGTTTTCCTCTCTTCCTTCCTTGTTCTTTCTTTCCTTCCTTTCTGCCTTCCTTCCTTCTGTCCTTCCTTCCTTCCGATGAATTTCAGGAGGCGGGAAGGAAAGAGAAACGAAGAAGGACCTTTGTTAAGCAATGAGGCGTCCGCGTTGGGGGGCGGGGGGCGGCATCAGAGGAAAAATTGGCAACTGGCAAAGCACACGGTACCTGCTTTTTCAGAAGAGACTGGACAACCATTTGTCTGAAATCGGATTAGGTTTTCTGCCTGAGCAGGGGGTTGGACTAGAAAACCTCCAAGGTCCCTTCTGACTCTGTGATTCTGTTATTCCGCCCCATTGATGCAGCTGGGCTTCTCCTGTCTGCCCTGGAAGAGATGCCTAGACGATTGCAATGCGTGATCATTTTCTTTTTTTCTTTCCAGACCTAAGGCCTGACCCTCTACAGCATGTCTTACCAATGCAAACAGCCTTGCCTTCCTCCACCCACCGACATCGCCCAGTGTCCGGTGGATGCCCAGGAGTCTTGCACGTCCACTGACGTGGCGCAGTGTGTCCAGGCTTGCGACTGTCCCCCTTTGGAAGCCTGCAGCCCACCCGACAGCCTCTCGTACCAAGCCAAACAGCCATGCACAGCCCCTTCCTTTGGGATGGTGCTGTGCCCCATGGCCATCTCCGTCCCCTGCGCATCGCCTTGCCTATCCCTGAATACCGAAATGTGTGCAGAATCACCTTCTGTCCCGTGCGGGTCCATGACGATGCAGCCTTGTTCTCCCTGCCCAGAGGACCCTCAACCTTGCTCGTCGGGGACGGAAGACACCTGCACCCCGCCATCTCCACCCACTTGTGGATCCAGCTGTTCAGACAACTGTTCGGACCCACAAGGGGGGATGTCCTACGTGTTTCCAGGCTCCACCGTGTGCTTAGACCCGTCCGGGTCCATTATTGTGAAACCCAGTGTGGGTTCTCCGGAACTGGAGGGTACGACGATGTTTCTGACCTCTTACCAACCTCACTACATGTAAAAGAAGATGGGTGTTTTGCCAGATGTGGGATGAGTAAGTCTCATCTACAGAAGCCCTTTGATTTGTGGGGATGTGTATATATATATATATTCTCTTTAATTGGCATTAATGAAAGGCAGGGACGGACCAATGAGGCGTGAATACTTTTGAAAATTCCCGTCTGGTTCTTTTGTCCCTGGGACTCAAAAGAAAAAGGGATTTACTTAGCAGGAAACCTCGCCCTGTTTCCTGACTTCAGAAGTCAATTCCTCCTTTGTGGCCTTCGGAAATTGACCGCCTTGTTCGCTGGTTTTTAAAGGGTATTTGAAGCTGGATTTAAATGGGTACCTTTGTGCAAAACATGCACAGGTAGTTCCCGAGTTAGGACCACCATTTCTGTTGTTAAAGGAAGCATTTGTTAAGTGGGTTCCCCCCCCTTTGGTGACTTTTCTGGCCATGGTTAAGCAAATCACTGCAGTTTGTGGCACAGTCGTTAAGCAAATCTGGCATTTCCCTGGACTTTGCTTGTTGGAAGGTCTCAAAGGGGGAAATCGTGGGACCCCCGGAGATGCTGCAACCATCATAACTGTCAGTTGCCAAGCGTCTTGAGTTTTGAGGATGCTGCAGATCACGCAAACAAGTTTATGAAAAACAAATTCTTTCTGCCTGCGTTCAGGGTTCGCTTAGGGAGGTCCTCCCGTCCTAAAGACCAGGACACCCTAGAGCAGCACACACCTTTCATCTTGTCCTTCTGATTTCTGTTTTTGCCTTCATTTAAGCGAGAAATTTCAGGGTAAACTATTTCCAACATCTGTTTTCCTTCAAGCATCTTCAAGCAACTGGACATTATCTCGATCACCTGTTGCAGCCAGGTAAATTAAAAAAATAGCATCAAAGTCCGGAAACACCGCTCTGGTTTTGTCTCCCTGTGCCTGCTCATGCAACTTATTAAAATAATAATAATAATTTGGTTGTGTCTGTCCTTCTCATTCAAGCAGAAAATTCTCTTTGCTAGATATTTTCTCTGCCTCTATGAAGTTGCAATAAAATGCTGTGTTATTCCTACGTGTATGTTTGGAAATGATTTCTTGTTTGGCTGTGCTCAGCAGAAGACGAGATGAATTGGTCTGGGGATCAAATCACAAGAAAGTTTTGGATTCGCCAGGACTTGTAAAGATCGCTATTCCATTCAGCTTAGAATGTTTCTTGGGGGGCCGTTTTTGTCTGGGTTTTTTTAAGCTTTGGATGTCCCCATTTCTTTCACAACAAGCTGGGGAAGAATTGAGGATTTGAGAAATTAACACACAGGAGAAAATGGCCTTTATTGGCTTATCCAACTGGGCCAAGGGTTTGGAAGTTTTAATTCCAAATGCTGGCTTTGAATCCTTATATATTCAACCAGTTTTATCTTGTAATTTTTTTTCCTTCCTCCCTCCCTTCCTCTCCTCCCTTTCTTCTTCCTTCCTTCCTGCCTCCCTTCCTCTGATTTGCTTTTATCTATCTTCCCTTCCTTTGATTTCTTCTCTCTTCTACCCATCCAATCTATTCATGATGTCCATCAGAAAGGTCCAGCAGTCTCCCATAAAGCCAAATATGGTTGATTTCCCTAACTTTCTAAATTCAGTTGTTCTTCGGTGAGGAAATTTAAGGCAGCCAAGCTGTGGCTTTTCAGAATTCCTATCACTTGTCAAGTTGTCTGTTTTTTGTGACCTGAAGTCCAGCAGCATCTAAGAGCCACCATCATTTTCTCCACGAAGAAAAAGATATGGAAGAGACACCTAAATTGACCAGAGGGTGTCCTCCCTTCCCACAAGAGGAGAAGGCCTCCTTCCCAGGATCACACATATGAACAGCCAGTGTCTGCTACACAGACCTCGTCAGAGGAGTTGGGCATCCGTTCAATTAAGTCATAGATCTGGGCATCCTGGTTAGCTTCAGGCTAAGATTAGTTAAACACTTGCTTGGTTTGACAAATGGTCTCTGGTTTTGACAACATTATCATCTCTGGATTATGAAGATTTGATCTAGCAGTTCAAGGACTATCTTCCCAATCTGGATGGATGGATGGAGAGTGAGAGAGAGCAAGAGAGTGAGAAAAGATGGACAGATGGATGAAGAGAGAGATCAAGACAGACAGACAGAGAAATGAAATGAATTTCAGTGGGAAAACCAAAGTTTCTGAAAGTCCCAACATTTGATCATTACAACATCCAAGATGCTATAGAAGAGCCACCAAAAAGATCTTCCCTTAATAAGTGTCAGCAAAAGACTTGGGAGCTATTGGGGGTTATAATTGACCATATCACCCTGCCCAGATTTGTTGTCTCCTTGACTGCATTTGAACTCGGATCCCATCCTGATCCCCAGATGTTCTCCAGAGGTGTATCGTCCAAGAGAAAAAACAAAACCCAACACTCAACTGGTTCTGTGGAGGAGCAAGCATTTTTATTAAAACTTTGCTGTTGTCTCCTTGAGAGCGAGAGAGTCAGTCCGTGGGAAATCAAACGAAATCTGTATGTTCTTGAGAAGATCTAACAATCACCAGGACCGTTTCCAGAACATATTGGTGGAGACCTCCCGAGGACACGAAGAGGAAGGCATGGAAACAGTACCAGGGGAGGGTGGGTTGAAGATCTTTCTCACCCCCTTCCCCTTTATCCATGGGGCATGACAACCATCAGCAATCTTTGGGACAGTGTTTGACCTTCTGTGGAGGACGCTTGACATCTTTGCTCGGAGGGCAGCAAGGCCCCTTTTGGGGCACACCCTTGTTGGGATGTGGGCAGCAAGACTTCGGGGGACCTTTGGGAGGGCAGCAAGGTTCTGGGCAGGGAGGGATCTTACAAACTTGTTTCTGCTGGGACATGATTCTCCAGGGGTTGAAGAAGCCTGCAAAGTGAAGTGGGAAAATAAGAAATTTATTGAACACGAGTGTCTCATTCCACTGGAGCCAAACAAAACTCCTCCAAATCTACATTGGACTTTTTTGCAGAAATCCAGAGGCATATCCAGGAACAGAGAGGATCAACCTATTCTCTAAATTAAACATCAGAAGTCAGAAGAAGAAATAGTGGATGGAAACTGATCAAGGAGAGAAGCAACCTAAAACTAAGGAGAAATTTCTTGACAGTGAGATCAATCAATCAGACGAATATGTTGCCTTCAGAAGTTGTGGGTGCTCCATCGCTGGAGGTTTTTAAGAAGAGACTGGACAGCCACTTGTCCAGAATGGTATAAAGACACCTGCTTCAGCAGGGGGTTGGACTAGAAGACCTCCAAGGTCCCTTCCAACTCTGTTATTCTGTTACACAGTCTTAGAGATACAGGTAGCTTGCTTCTCCAGTCTATAAGTAGTCCTTGTCTTAGGAGGACCATTGTCCCCATCTTTTTCCAAACTCAAGTTCTACCAACTTGTTTGTTGCTGACCAAGCCAAACTCAGAAGCTACCCAAAAAAAAAAAAAAATTGCAAGGGTAAGATGTCACCACCCTTGCAGAAGGAAGGAAAGAGAGGACAGAAAAGCAAGATTTGCCGTGCTGTGGATAATGCGACGAAAGGACTTACCTAAAGTTTGGAAGAAGACGCAGAGATGCCGAGAAAAGTCACCACCAGGACAGATTGAGGGGCCCAAAACTGTCATCCACCTTTTTATCCGTGTTCCCAAGTAGTGTCACTTCCTGTCACTGCCAGATGAAATCCGCTGAGTGCAGGTGTTAATTGACTGATTGGATTTTCAATCAGTCCCTCCCCGATTCTCCATCCATTAGGAGATGTTTTTCCAATGACTTTACAAACTGCTTAAATTTGGCCCTTCGCCAGGACAGCCAGGAATAGAATATTTGTGCTGACGATTTGCCACACGTGGCTTGTGTTTTCAGTCATGCCAGCAAACAAAACTTTCCTGGCGCGGTGCAGTTTAATCTTAAAATATTGGTGGCGTAATTCAAAAGTTTTCCGCACGGTGCAATCCAAACACTTGTCCCAAACCAGATTTATCATCTCAATTTAGAAAATCTGGAGATGAGTTTGATAAAATGATGTTTTGTGAGAATGGGTTTTCGGTTCCTCCCCTTTTTAAAATATTAATTGTAATTTGTTTGTGTGGTGTTTTTTTTTTTAAATACCACTAATATTGTAGTAATGTATTAATCAGTATTCGACTAAGGGAGTTAATATGTGCGTATGTGTTGGTCTTTTCTTAATACACTTTTTTCTTTTTTAATGTTTTGATTGTTTTGCGTTTTATTTTTTGTCTTATATTGGAATTTTTTTTTATTATTGGCAATTGATCATAAAATCTGCGTAAATGATCTTTTTTTTAACTTCTTCCAAGCTATCAAAAGAGTGAGCTGATCTCTACAACTGGGACAGGGGTTGTCCCAAATCTAGTTAAAAACCTGGTTTCTAGGTCCAAAATAGCTTCCTGAAGCTTTTGAGCTTCGGAGAAACTTACGTGCTCATAAGATGCCAAAGTTATTTGGAGTTTGTAAGGTTTTCCTGGCAAAAGGAAATTCCGAAATGCAGCATTCTGGCTTCTCTGAGAGAGAAGATTATAGGTGGCGCTCTGGCATCTCCAAGCCCAGAATAAATAAATATGAATTAATACAAATGTTCTTCTCTATATGCTAGGATTCTGTGTAACGAGCTCCCTCTGTTGGTACAATCTGAGACTTTCTCCATTATGAAAATCACACTTTTCTCTTTGTTGTGTGGTTTGAAAAATATGAAGGCTTCCTTCTTGATCCTTCCTTCCTTCCTTCCTTCCTTCCTTCCTTCCTTCCTTCCTTCCTTCCTTCCTTCCAAACAAGTTGTTTTTATGGAAATGAAAATATGCTCCACTATGAAGAAATATCTGATCCTTGCTGAGGATACAGATACATTATTTTATGCAAAGATTGTTTCCATATTTGGGATTATCTAATCCCAATACGCTATTTTCTTCCACTCTTCTCTGCTCTTTTCATCTGAAGGAGAATTCTCTTTCAGAATGGTGGGTTTGGCAGGGATGAGGCAGGCTGTGGATTTGGATGGGCAGAAACACCCCCCCCCCAAAAATGAATAAATAGCATGGAGACAGGAGGCTTGGAAATTAAAAGAGGGGGTGAAATGGATCCAGGAGCAGATGTTTTTAAAATGTGTCTTCTTTTCTTAGTCATTTCTCGGGCCTATCTGGCAAAATCTATCCAGCTGCTTTTCCAGGTATTTAGCTCTAAAGGATGGATGGCCCAATGCATTGTGGGAAAATCCTTCAGGAGAACAACACACCCAACTGGTTGGTCCACTGTTGAGTGACCAGCTGCTGATGAAAGTGATGTGGTCCTTCTGGAAAGGAGCAAAGGTTTATGGCCCAGAAGTATTTTATAATCTTTTCCAAGGAGAGAAGCTTGTTTTTAATCCGTGCCAGGAGCGATGCCCCCAAACACCCACTTTCTCCTAATTGACTAAACAAAACTGATGAAACGAATCAAGGCTCTAGTCCTTGCGCTTCTCGGGAGGGGAAAACCTGTTGAAATTGGGAAGAAGGTATAGAGAGAGAGCACCAGTTTCTTCCGATCGGGGGAACAAAATCGATGACGCAAAGCCAAGACTCTAGTCCTCATGCTTCTCGGGAGGAGAGACTTCTAATTGATTGAACGAAATTGATGAAGCAAAGCAAAGGCTCTAGTCCTCATGGACTTGGTTGAAATTAGGAAGAAGGTTTATAGAGATACAACATCCTTTCTGGGTTAGGGTTAGGGTTAGGGTTATACAACCCTAGTCCCTCTGGGCTACAGATGAAGGCTGCATGACCCTATGCCCCATCTCTGGACTGCTTGCAACCTGCTTCTTTTCCGAGGTATCTTTGTCTCCGAAGAGGCCAATGATATTTTCCACCATTTAAATAAAAAAAAAACAACAGAGCTATGATTACTCAGAGTAGTAAGGCTTGTGGATTGACCTGCCCAGCTGACACCTGAGATTATCATGTCACTCCTTTCCTTGTTAACTGGAGTTTGGAAATCTTTCCTCCGGGGAAAACTTGGATGCATCGCTCATTTTGAGCCAGGAAAATCTTCCTGCCTCTGCTCAGCCAGGAACGCAACGCATTTTTCTCCTCCGATTCATTGCGTCACCCAAGGTCAAATTCCCAACTCCAGTGTCCTTGTGTTCCCTAGCAGAAGCCAATTTAAACCACAACAAAAACAACATGGCTCTTGCCAGCTTTGGAGGAAACTGGTTCTTTTTACGTCACACGAAGTGAGAAAGAAAGAAAAAAATATTTTCAAAAATATAACTCGCACAGGGAGTTAGAATAGAAGACCTCCCAGGCCCTTCCCAGCTCTGTTATTCTGCTATTCTTTTTCCTTCCTTCCTTCCTTCCTTCCTTCCTTCCTTCCTTCCTTCCTTCCTTCCTTCCTTCCTTCGCTGTCTTAGAGATACAGGTGGCTTGCTTCTCTAGTCTATAGATAGTCCTCAAGTTATGGCCACAATTGAGCTCAAGATTTCTTTGCTAAGCAAGACAGTTGTTAAGTGAATTTTTCCAAATTTTACAACCTTCCTTGCCATAGTTGTTAAGTGAATCACCACAGTTGTTAAGTGAATCTGGTTTCCCCATTGACTTTGCTTGTCAGAAGGTCGCAAAAGGGGATTGGGTGACCCTGGGACACTGGAACAGTCAGAAATATGAGTCAATGGCCAAGCATCTGAATTTTTAATCGCCTGATCATGGGAATGTGGCAACGGCCCTTAAATGTGAACAACGGTCCTAAATCGCTTTTTTCGGTGCTGTTGTAACTTTGAATAGTCACTAAATGAACTGTTCTAAGTCAAGGACCATCTGTGTTCCATCTCTGATTCCTAATGTTTTGGCTAGAAATATCTAATTATTATTATTTTTTAAACAAAATGCTATTAGCCCTAGACATCTTTGGAATGGATTTGGGATTTGGCCCGGCCTGGCTCCTCGCCTTCTAAGGCCGGAGAACGAAGAATAGAGCCTCCTGGTCCAGACGCAGCCTACCTCAGAGCACCATTTCTGCAAGAAAGAGAAGGTGTTGGACGATTTGGCCACGTGCACGCATCACAGGGTGACGAACGGTGCTAGGAAAATCACGTGCGGGTCAGTGAAAACAAAAGAAGGGATGGAAGGGTGTGTAAAATGTTTTTTTTTCCCTCTCTCTCTCTCTCTCTCTCTCTCCTTAATGGGATTTTTTTAGCAGCTACGGGGAAAGAAAAACATCAAATATGACAACTCTGAAAGATAAACTTTAAAAAAAAATGCTGGTTATACCAGTCTCGCCCTTGTGCAGCCGGCTTGGTGAGGTGTGATGCCCCGTTAAAAACGACAGATGTGTCGGAAGTCTCTTTTTCACCCTGGGCGGGTAGGGTGTGGAAGGCCAAGTGAGAGGTTGAGGTTGGGGGGTTTGGACAAGCTGGGGTTGGTGAGTGAAGGAGCCACGTTGGGCATAGCTGGGGGCTGAATCAGAGGGGCAACGTGGAAGGGGGAGGTTCCCGTCACCGAGACGTGATTAAGAGGGCTTGGTATAAAAAGGGATCGGTTGCCAGCTGGCTCTCCAACCAAACCGTGCTTTTTGTTGCAACTTGGAACTTGGCAAACACGTAAGTTGATCGGGAGGGCGAGATGGGTCAAGGGATGGATGGATGGAGAAGAGGCGAAATCATGGACCTTCTGGAGAGATGGAAGCCCTGAATATTGTAGGGAGGAAGAGGAGGAGATGGAGGAGAAGGGGATGAAGGAGGAAAGGAGGATGAAGAAAAGGAGGCTGAAGGAGATGAAGGAGGAAAGGAAGGAGAAGAGGATGAAGAAGAAGGGGATGAATGAGGAGATGAGGGGGAAGGGGATGAAGAAGGAAAGAGGGATGAAGAAAGGGAGGATAAAGGGGATGAAGGAGAAAAGGAAGAAGGAGGAAAGAAGATGATGAAGAAGGGGATGGAGAAGACCTGGGGAAACGGGGTGGGATGATGGACTCGTAGAAGTTGTTTACAAATTTGAGGAAAGAAGGAATGGAGTAGTGGTTGAAGGACCAGGGCTGAGACAAACTTCACATTGCTTCAGAAGAAGGTAGGCAGACACTGACTGCAACTTCCTCTGTTCCAAGTTCAATCTTGGGTTTTCTTGAGGTCCATGAGGACTAGGATCTTTGCTCTAGGTAGAAAAGCCACTGTTCCTTGAAAAAACACCAGTTTTGTATGCTTAGATGCACCTGGAGACTGGGGAATCCTACCTGGTAGACCATCAATCAGTCTTGAGTACTAAGATGGAAAATGGCCATCACGAGTCAACCTCTTCCTCTCTCTGTTATTTCATTCCAGGACCCCTAAAATGTGTGAAGAGATGTCTCACCTTCTGCGCAACATTCGCAGCATCATCTGCATTTTCGAGAAGTATGCCAAGGATGATGGGGACTGTGGTACCTTGAGCAAAGGAGAGCTGAAACAGCTGATCCAAACGGAGTTTGCTGACGTCATTGTGGTGAGTGCTGAGAACTTGGGCCAGAAGGAAGGAGGAGACCAAGATGGACTATCTAGAAGAACGGTAGAGGAAGCATAGAGTAGGAAGGGACAACATCTGGGCTGTGGATCACGCCAAGCCATGGTTAGACGCAATTGTGGTTTGTTGGCATTTGGTACCTCCAAATATGTTGGAGAACCACAACTGAGTTCTAAACCAAACCACCAGGTTATGGTCTGGGACAGAAAGTCAACCCAACCAATGAGGAAATTTGCATCCTAAATGGTCCTTCAACTTTGAATGCTCCCAGCCAGATGCACAGAATCCATGAATCGGTCTCTCTACCTATTATCTTAAACTTACACAATTATTTTTTAAGAAACTTTCTCGGGGTTTGCACTAGTTACAAGTGATGTCCTCCTAACAACTTAGTAGTTGAACACAAGTGAGTAGGAAGAGCAACAGATCATAGTTTGTTTCCTAGAATATCACTTTTGGACCTTTTTTTTATAAATTGGTTTTATTGTTCAGCCTGTTTCCTCGTTTATTTATGGGATTATGAGGGGCTCAAAAATACCCTGCATACATAACCCCACCAGATGTGCATCACAAGAGAGTACATGAGAGAAGCCATTTCTGGGTATCAGGGCATAATTGAGAGGAGTTGAGATGAGACAAATGGATTTTCTTATAATCTTTTTGGGATTTCTTCTTTGCAGGATCCATATGATCCCAAGACGATAGAGACAGTGCTCCATCTGTTAGACACCGACTGTGACGGCAAAGTGGGTTTTGAAGAATTTACAGTCCTAGTCTTCAAAGTGGTCAAAGCCTGTTATAAGAAAGTCCAAGAATGCCAGGGTCCAGCAGGTGGACCATCCAAGCGAGATAACGCCAGCACTCAACAGCGGGACATGCCACGTCAGCAAGTGTCCATGCAGCAACAGGAGATCCCACCTCAACAAGTGTCCAGAGATGGACTATCCCAGAGAGATACCCCCAGCACACAACAGCGGGACATCCCACCTCAACAATTGTCCAGAGATGGACCATCCCAGAGAGATACCCCCAGCACACAACAGCGGGACATCCCACCTCAACAAGTGTCCAGAGATGGACCATCCCAGAGAGATACCTCCAGCACACAGCAGAGGGAGACCCAAACCTCACAAGTGTCTCCTCGTCCTTGCCAGCAACTTGTGCCCCCTGAGAAAATTTTAAATGCAGAGGAACTGCCTCAGGAACAGGAGAGGGAGAGGACCAGATTGGAGACCAGTTATGACGGTAAGGAGCAGTCCCAACAGGAAGAGGCTTGTACTCACCCAGGAACACAAACCTCAAGGGTGCTATCAATTCAGAGAACAATTGAGGACATGATAAAGGGAAATCTCACCTGTGAAACATCTTTGGCAGAAATGAGAACCGAGCAGGCTCCTGCCCAGGGGCATTCAAGTGCTCTTCCCCCCAGGCGTCGCTGTCTTCAGGAACCCCTCAGCCCAGATCAGGAAGCAAGTCAAGATGTTCTTCAGAGTGTTCCCCAGCAATCATCCCAACAACGTCAGGTGGAAGAGCGGAGCAGCACACGGCAGGAGGAAGTGACCTCCCAAATATTGGCACAGGACAGAAGTCAACAGTCAGCTGTAGAGATGGAACAAATCTCAGCTGGGGAAGTCACCCGTGAACCATTGCAAGAAACTCTTCTAAGGTCTTCTGGAGGAAGGAACCAGCAAGTGCAGGCTGAAGAAAGAAGATCAGCATCTGGCCACCTCAGGAATCCCCAGGTAGTCCAAATTTGTGACCAAGAATCCCGTTCTGTCATGCTCGGACAGCATCAGAATGACCAACAGAGACATCAATCTCAAGGAGTTGAGCAGCATTCGGTTGTCCAAGAGGACCAAGTTCAAGCTCCAGGGCAGGTCATAAGTAGACGTCAAGAAGCTCAAATGCCAGTCTACCGAGCTCATCAAGAAAAGGAAAAGTATACCACAACATTAGAACGCCAACATGGTCCATCAGAGCAGAGAGCTGTGTCTCAAGAGGTTACCAGGCCTCAAGTAGCTGAGAGATACCCACATGGTGAGCCTGGAGAGCTCACAGTTGTCCAATTCTCCCAAGAGTCTTCTCCCAGACGCCCATTCCAACCTTCCCAGTTCCAGCTAAAACAGAGGCCATTACAGTTCCCTCCTCCTTGGTCTACAAAGCAATAAACACTTCCTAGAAAGCCAAGAAATTATCCACAAAACCATGGAAACTGAAATGATCCACCAAGGTCAATCCATCTCCTCCTAGGACTTGTGGCAGCTTTGAAGAAAACCTTCCTGTGTTTGCTCATCAACTACATCTACAAAATGTGGGTAGAGAAGCACAGCCCTCAGCCAGTTGCAGTAAATGTCAAGGGTGAGCTGCATTAAGCTTGATGGATCTCAAGTAGTTTAGAGCTTGCTTTGCTTCTTTATGAAGAACCAGGATCCTTGCTTCAAACGTGCTTCATTTCTACATGCAAGGAATATTTGAGAAGAATCCTGAGATCTTGATAGCCATTTTCTCTCTCTCATCCTCTGTCTCCCGGTAAGCCCTCTTAGCCTTGGTATCACAAGGACCTTGTGAAGCTCAGGATGGGTGGTTTATTGGATGCAGCCGCCATCTCCAGCTATCTTTTATATCAAGTCAATGATATTTATCAGCAATTGTTCCATAATGCAATAAAGGACCCAGCTTTGCACTGAGTGAATGTCCCCATGATCCAATGAATGTCAGATTTCTATAACAAAATTGTTCATGAGATGATTGAGCTTCTGTTCATACTAAGGATGCTTCAGATCTTCTTAGGTCAATTTTTCTCCATCTTGGCTACTTTAAGATGGGTGGACGTCAACTTCCACAAATCCCCAGCCACCTGGGTGGCTAAGAAATTCTGAGTTGAAGTCCACTCATCTTCAAGTTGTCCACGTTGAGCCCCACGGCCTTAGATGTCCACCATATTGTAGAATGAAAAGTCTGGCTCAACCATGTCACAACCTAGTGATGTAGACAATCAACTGTAAAGGGACAAAAATGCATAGCTAACCTTCAGGTGGATTCCTTGTGCATCTCAACCCAATCTAAATCATTCTTTCTAAAAATTCTGCTTCTTTCTGTGATACAATAAAAGAATATTTGCAAGCACACGTGGCATGCTTCCTTTTTACGACACCATGATTTCGTGCTTAAAAAGAAGTAGCAATCATCCAAACTGACCCTTTTCAAGTTTGTGTTGGCCTTTCAGTCGTAGACTACAAGGTAAAGAGTGAGAAAGATTATCCACCCCTGTTGTCTGGTGGTCTCCACCTATGAAATAGGACTCTTCCTGGGTTGGTTGACTCAAGAGACATGTCCTACTCTTGAGTAGAAATTGTTAAGGTCTACACCTGGGCTTAGAAGAATTCAAACTGAAAATATTTCAGCTGGGAGTTCAAGATCTGGGGAGAAAATATATCTACCTATGGACTTCTTCGGTTGTCCAAGCTGTATGGGACTTCTAGCCGCTGATGCTTGGATCTAATCTGGATTTTGTTCATAGTTTAGTTGTGAGTTTGTTCTACCTAATCGAAGTAGGTAATTTTGGAAATCAAGCTAGCTTTGGGGTCACTCTTCAGATCAGAGAGGAATAGATCCAAAATAGATTTTTTTGAAAGAGGGGATATGATTTTAAGGGCCTAACCCAACTGTTACAAAAGAGGGGGATATTAGCAGAAGCCAAACAGGAAATCTTTGGAGATCCTTCAGGGTGGTGAAGAATTGCTCAGCTCAGCAACATCCAGGAGATGTTAGAATCACTCCATCCACTGTACTTAATTTGGATTCAGTTTAATCCAGTTTACATTTTGGCCTAACCCTGTTAGTTTTGTATAATTAAATCGAATAGATCAGAGTTGTTTACTCTCTGCAATGCTGAACTAGAATCTGCTTTGCTTTGAATCAGATTTGAGCTGTCAGGGACCTTGGAGGTCTTCTAGTCCAGCCCCCTGCTCAAGCAGGAGACCCTAGACCACTACAGACAAATGGCTGTCCATTCTCTTCTTCAAAACCTCCAATGATGAAGCACCCACAACGTCTGGAGGCAAGCTGTTCCACCAGTTAATTGTTCTCACAGTCAGGAAGTTTCCCCTTAATTCCAGCTTGCTCTCTCCTTGATTAGTTTCCATCCGTCGCTTCTTGTCCTGCCTTCAGGGGCTTTGGAAAATAGGTTGACCCCCCTCTTCTTTGTGGCAACCCCTCAGATATTGGAATAGTGCTATCATGTCCCCCCCCCAGTCCTTCTTTTCACTAGACTGACCAAACCCAAATCGTGCAACCGTTCTTCATGTTTTAGTCTCCAGGCCTTTAATCACCTTAGTTGCTCTTCTCTGCACTTTTTGTATGTTTGTGTGTTTGTAAGAGGAATAATGATTAGGAGGTCCTATAAACCAGTAGGCGGCTTTAGTTAGAGAAACAGCATCTGATAATCTTCAAGCGCCATCTTGTGGTCAAAGAATAGGTAGCAGATTATTTTAACAAAATGTATTAGATATCGGATGTTTTTAGAATTGTGTTTCTCAGCCATGGCAACTTGAAGACGTGTGGATTTCAACTCCCAGAATTCCTCAGCCTATGCTAGCTGGGGAATTCTGGGAGTTGAAGTCCATCCAGCTTCAAGTTGTCAACCCTTGCTTTAAAGAATGTTGTTCTCCACGCTCAGAGGATACAGAATAACAGAGTTGGAAGGGACCTTGGAGGTCTTCTAATCCAACCCCCTGCTCAAGGAGGAGACCCTACAGCATTTCAGACAAATGATTGTCCGATCTCTTCTTAAAAACGTCCAGTTGGAGCGCCCACAACTTCTGGAGGCAAGTTGTTCCGCTGATTCTCCTTATCAGGAATTTTTTTCTTAATTCTAGGCTGGATCTCTCCTTGATAAGTTTCCATCTTCTGCCTCCACTGCAGAATTTCCATCATTTTCTGCAAGATGGATTGTGTCTTCACCTGTTTCTAACCCCAAAGTGTCCACCCAAGAACTAAAAGTCAACCCAAAACACAAACAACATGGACTTTGTTTAGAAGAAGCTGCTCTTT
Organism: Oxyrhabdium leporinum; assembly: GCA_032468155.1. NCBI lineage: Eukaryota > Metazoa > Chordata > Lepidosauria > Squamata > Cyclocoridae > Oxyrhabdium > Oxyrhabdium leporinum. The sequence continues at coordinate 63,159 of JANHFL010000698.1, forward strand.
ATTTATCTTGTTTCATTTCCATCACCAGTAGTCCACCAAAAACCCACTAATCCACCAAGTTTACCCTAAATCCAAAGAAAAATCAGAGAAGACAGAGGAAGGGAAAAATAGAGAACTGTTGGTGTTCAACAATCTGATGGAGTTGACAGTAATTTGATCAACGGTGAATACATTCATACAGGACACTTTTGTACGTTCGTCATCAAGGAAGAACCAGGTTGGTTTCCGTTAGTCCACCTTGAGGAATGCTCTTGATGGATATCTTCAATCTATTATTCATCATGGTTCCTTCATTGTTACTCGAATGGCTAGGATAGGTGGGAAAATATAGCATTATTGAATATAGTAAGGCTACAACTACAAACAAACCAGTTGGCTTCCTGGTCAAAGATTCCAAAAGAAGGCCAACGAACCCAGAGCCTCTCCAGATATTGATCAAATGAGAGTTCCCAGCAACTCTTGTCTTAGATAAGATGGACCAGAACTACTGGGAGATGTAGTTTCTCAAGGTCTGGAGAACTATAGTCACCCCACTGTTGCTTACTCTGGCTTCAACCTTTCTTTCCTAGCCCTTCGTGGCTGGCATAAGGCTACGCGGCTCAGATCTTCTGAATTCAGGGGCTCTGCGTCTGGAAATCCGCTGTGGGCTGCTGGGATCAAGCTCTCTCCGACTAGCTTCAGAAGGACTCGCCATGTCTCGTCCTGTACGTCTCATTCGGGCATCTCCTTCTGGAAGTCTCTCCCTTTCACCATATCTGGAGCCACTTTCTTGAGGCCTTCTCCGGACTTCATCTCTGGTTTCAGCTTCCAGTGACATGGCACGTCTCCCATCTCTCTCCCTGTCCCGGGATTCACGTTCATAATGTTGCCCCTCCCGGTTGTCTTCTCTCTCAACTAATTCACGAGGCTGGAGTCTTCTCCTCCTTTCAGCATCTCTTTCTGGGGACCTAACTTCGTAGTTACGGGGTCTTCTCTGATCATCTCTCCTTGGTTCTTCATAACTTTGAGATCTATTATACTTGGGGTCCCTGCGTTCAGGTTCTTGGGATTGGGGTCTCCTTCTTCCACTTTCTGTTGCACGGGTTTCCTCCCAGCCAAACTCCTGCCTTCTTCGCTCTACGTCCTCAGGACGTTGGGATCTTCTGACCTCTTCTCTGCCTTCAGACCTTGAAGGTCTGTCCATGTTCTCAAGCTCAGAAGAATAGGGTCTTCTCCTTTCTCGCTCCCTGCGTTCCAGATCTTCCACTTCTGGTCTTCTTGAAGCTTCACGTGGTCGTGGTCTGCTCCACTCATCTTCATC
>JANHFL010000708.1:8306-24051 GCA_032468155.1 Oxyrhabdium leporinum
AAGGAAGGAAGGAAGGAAGGAAGGAAGGAAGGAAGGAAGGAAGGAAGGAAGGAAGGAAGGAAGGAAGGAGAAAGAAATAGAAGAACAACAGAGCTAGAAGGGACCTTGGAGGTCTTCTAGTCCAACCCCCTGCTCAGGCAGGAAACCCTATACCCATTTCAGACAAACGGTTGTCCAATCTCTTCTTGGAGCATTTACAACTTCTGGAGGCAAGTTGTTCCAAGGATTAATTGTTCTAACCGTTTATTTAACTAGGGTCAGTCATGATGGACTGACTTTGCCCAACCATAAGAAGGCAGCAATGGTGAGCTCCATGCAACGTGTTCAAACCCATCACATCACTCTTTCTTCTGGATAGAGAGCATTGTGTGATGGTCATGGAGTTGAACTAGAACTAAAGAGACCCAGAGTAGGGCATTTTGCGAGAGTCTATCTAAAACCAATTCCACTTAAAAGACATTGTATGAGAGTTTTTTAAAGAGAAACAAATAGTAACATCTCAATTTCATTGTCATTATAATTTACAGTAATATGTGATGGTCCCTTTCAGTTCACTGAGCAGGAGGATTTTCACTTTTAAAGCACCCGAGGCGTATTTAAAGAAAATCAATGGATAAAAGTAACTCTTTTCTACGAGCAATTCAAGTTTTGCAAACACAAAGTGCCTGCCATATATGCGATAAGTTTCCCATTCCTCACTAAATTAACACATTAAATAGAGATGTAAGCGTTGCTTAAACATGTACTTCAAAAATATGGGTTGTTTTTAAAAAAAAAAAATCCACCCAGCATTAGTCGAAATGAAATGTAAAAAAGGGACGCAGATATGCAATCTAAATTTGCATCTCCCTGCACTAACAGGAATAAAGACCTGGGAAGCACATTATTCAAAACACTGGTTTCTTAAAAGAGAAGGCTGTGTATGAAGACATTGATAGCTTGGTGATTTTATAAAAGCGGTAAAAAAGATATTTTCTGACCACCAAAGATTTCAGCTTAGGTCAAAAAGTGAGAAATTGCCTGCAAGGGTTTTTTTTTCCTCTGTATTTGACAAAGTCCTGCTGAATTGCCTAACAAAGAATGAAGGAGAAGGAGAACCAGCAACTGCAGTAGCCTTTTGAGATATTGATCTGAAGATAAAGACATCATTCACAAAAGAAGAAAGAAAACTGGGAAGGATAATCACAAGCACAACTATGAGTGGCAACAATTCGACTGTTCTTACACTGATTTGTCTGTTGTGCTCTATTTTTCCTTCCTGTGTGGAATTTCTTAAGACTGCAGGATAATTTCATGGGGGGGAGAGGAGAGAAGAGGGTAAGGTATTCAAAAGGTAAGTTACAGAAATGGGGTCTAGGACAACTCATTGTGGCCAACTCTCTGCGGGACAATTCTCCCTGGGAAAATTCAAAGCTGTATTAATCGTTTCATTCAGTTACTTTTATTATGGGTCGCCATGTTTGCATTGCAATTATTGCAACGCTTGTGTTTCTGGATTGACTTTCTTTATTATTTTATTATTAGTGGCCATGGCTCCGTCGGAATTAATGCAACTTTTGTGTTTGTTGAATTGTCCTGCAGCAAGTTGGCTGTGGCGAGTTGGGTGTGCCAAGTTATTCCATTCTGGCAGAAATGGATCACACTACCTTTACGCAGTTGTAAATGGCACCAGTGATTCTGTGTTGGTTGAGACTACCGAATGAGCATTCTGGCAAAAAAAAAATCTTCTTCCATGTTGCTCCCTTATTGTGGAAGGCACTTTTTCTGGACTGATAATCAACAATTACTCTGTCCATGGCATGGTATGTGGAAAGGACCTTGGGAGAAAGAAGGCAGAGCCGTAGATTGGACAATCGGCATGTAAAATGATTTCTCAGCGCAGCAAAGGAGAGGGGAGAGCCTGGGAAATGTTTCAGAAGGGACCCTCTCTAGTTTACTGGGGAGTAAAAGCAGAAGAGGAGAGAGAGATTTTCAGTCTTGCATGATTCTGATCGTATTGCCTTACAATAATTCTAGAGTTAGCATGCATAGGGGTGCTTCTTCTCTAGACTAAACTCCAAAAGAATATCAGGGGAGAGATGTTTAATCCAGCCATGAAGATTGCTTTTGACTGATTAATACTCAAAATATAATATTTAATACCTTTGCGGGGGAGTGTTTGTATGCCTTCAAATCTGTTTTGACGCCTGTCAACATGCAATTTTCTTGGCAGCATTTTTGAAAGTGGTTTGGCTTTGCCTTCTTCTATCTGGGTCTGAGAGAAAGTGTATGGCTCCACGACACCCAGCTGGTTTCCATGCCTAAAGCAGGACTGGAACTCACATCTCCGGGTTTCTAATCCCACACCTTTAAGCCTTACATCAAGTTGACTGTCTTTCCCTTTTTAGCCGATACAATTGTTCCAATGTTTTATTGTGTAGTTATTATTTTATTCCCGCACTGATTTGGTTGTTAGAAAAATAATCCAGATTTTTTTTTAAACAGAGATACAAGTATTTCCTGAACCAGAGCCATCCTGGTTTGGACAATGAAAAAAATAATAATAAAGTTAAATCTTCTCCACCACTAATGCAGATATAATCATATTTATTTTCCTCCTCATTCTCATCCCATCCTCATCCCCCCTCTTTTTTTAAAAAAAAAATTATCAGCAAGAATTACTTACATTTTGCTGACTGGATTGAATGACTATATTCCAGCCTGAATTGAGATAAAGGGTTTGTGTGGGTTTGTTTGTTGTTGTTTTTTTTTTGGGGGGGGGGGTTGTCTGCATTCATCCCCTGGCAAGTTTCATGTACAATGCAGAGAACATTTACAGCTAACTGGTAAATAAGTAAGAAGAAGAAGAAAAAACTTTACATTCTCTATATTTATTTGCTGAAGGGCACAAAGGGATATGCACCGTGACCCTGCTTACATTTCTAAATAATCAAGGTGGGGAAAAGAGATTCTCACTTTTACTTTGGCAAAATATGATAATTTTCTTTCACTTTTCAGCCAAGAATTAAGAGTACTTGGGTTACTGGAGAACCTCAAAGGCAACCTCTGTTCAACTAGGTTTGCATATTTGTCCATTGATTTAGATAACCATGGTAGGCTGCAGACAACTGCAAAATTACATTGAGTAATAGCAGAATTTTAAAAAAAATATATCAGGATAGTCCAATGGACAATAAGAAAAATATTGATGAGACTGCTTAAAAGCTTTAGATTTGCAAGCATTTCAGCAACAAACTATTCTTTATTTTTTATCAAACTGCTCACTCTACCCACCAGATTCAAATAGTTATATCAATCGACAAAGGAGAACACAATTCTTATTCACTGGAGAAATGCACCCTTTCTCCAAACAAGGCCTTTGAGAAGACTTCAATGGTGGTGCAGTGGTTAGAATGCAGTATTGCAGACTGACTCTGCCGAATGCCGGCAGTTTGGCAGTTCGATTATGACCAGCTCAAGGTTGACTCAGCCTTCCATCCTTCCAAGATCAATAAAAGGAGGACCCAGATTGTTGGAGGCAATAGGCTGACTCTGTAAACTGTTTGGAGATGGCTATAAAGCACTGTGAAGTGGTATATAAATCTAAGTGCTATTGCGATTAACTTTGATATTGAATATTTTTGAAAAACTCTCCGGAAGAGGAACAGGAGTTGGGTTGCACCCAGGAGATTCTACTGAGGAAGAGAGGGAACCGAGGGACTCTGGGACAACCACAGCAATCAACTGAGTGTACATTCTAACCAATCTGGAGAATTTGATTTATGGTCCACACTTCTGGGTAACCAGTACTGTAGGAACTTCATGATTTTCTACTTGATACCAAAAACCAATAAAGCTAGAAAGAGGTAATCACCAGAGAATCTGGGCTCTTGCTTCATAACACATGCTTTCCATTTGATGAAACTTTTGCCCCCTGATGACAAGATTCTGACAACCATTTCAAGCGCTGATACTTCCACTGAACAGAGGAGACAAAGAAAAGACTCAAATAGACAACTAACCATCTAGCTACGGATGTTGCAAAAGATCTGCTGTCCAGCTTCTATTTCTGCTTCTTAGCTAATGTATCCTTCTCTTTTGACAGTGTCATCCTTCTACTAGTCTTCTCTCTAATCCCACTAGGTCTTATGTTAGCAAGAATGGGTCAGAAGCAATAGGTGTTTTTGTCCTTATCTACACCTGACTAACCTCGGTTACTTTTCCATAGAGGAAAAAGTAGGGTTCGAGCTAGGGTACTAGGGTACCATCATAATATTTGATGCATGATGGTTGATGGTTATGATGCTATCGGGACACTTCTTGTGAGTTGTTCCTTGACACTGGCAATACACAACTTTAATTAATGAATAAATGCATGCATACTGGGCGTGACTGCTACATTAAGAAGCAGCAAAAATAAGAACTCTTATTTTTAGTGGGTATAATCAGGAATATAGCTTGACCTGGAGAGTTACTGGTTCTAGTTGGTGTCTTCAGCTTATTCTCTTTTCTACTTCATTCCTCCATTTACAAAATGGCAGTAAGATGGCTTTATGAGGTTGTTAAATGTATCATTGCCTTCACCTTCGAAAAACCTACTGTACTCATTACTTTCTGAATGCAAGCTAGATAAATATTCATAAATAAGGGAATGCAGATAAGATTATTTGCTGTTCTTAATATAGGGCAAAAGTTATTTCAATCACAGAGGGGCATAAATGTACTAATAAGGGCTTTATGGAATCTCAAATGACCACAAGCTTCGAAGCATCTTTGATGAGACCTACAACCTCTAATCAGATCAATAGTTTAGTATTCTGAGGCTGACGATAAATGGCAATTCCATACTTTGTGTTCTCTTTAATGATGATTGTTCCTGTCTCTTTTCATTTCTTAATCTGAGGCAACGAACAGCCGTTTGTCCTCCCTTCTCCCTCAAATTAATATCAATAACTGTGCTTTAATTATTGTTCCAGTTTCACTCCAGTGCAATCTGCTGGGTCATCACAAATGGCCTAATCAAATGTGGCTGAAACAGCATGTTCCTTCTCTGCGGGTAAAAAAAATCAAGAAAAGGGAGAAATCAGCAACTCCAGCTAGAGAAGATTCAGTTGCAGATGTGACCAGTGGCAAAAGACAAAGATTGGGAGTATTGATTTCCTAAAACATTGAGGAACACGGTGAAGGCATTGATTATACCTGTTTGGTAAACACCAGCTTAGCCCCAGAAGCACGGAGAGTGTGAGAAAGAAAGTCAAGTTTGTCCCACCTTGCTTCTTTTCCATATAGGAGGGTGGGAAAGAACATTTCTTCTAAGTTTCTGTTATTACAACCTGCAACAGCAGGATTTCTAATAGTGCTTCTGGTGGTGTCCGTTACCTAAAGCCAACATTGCTTATCTTTCAAACTGTTGGAAGGAAACTCCATTTCTGGTTCAGTTCCAAGCTGGGAGGAAGACGCTGGAAACAACATGGAGGCTGATTGGAAAGATGGTTTTAATGATGAACAGAACCAACAGCAGTCCTGGGTCAGCTGACCAATTGGTTTGATGAGTACATGGGTTTTTATAGGTTTCAGAGATGCTGCTTGGGGGTTGTGCAATGTCTGAAATGCCCTTAGGACATTGGGCAATGTAGTGAGCTCTGTGTCTTCTGCTAGATGATAGTGGGTGAATCCTATTATGTCCCAAAGGATCATGCCCTGCTCTTAATCCCATCACTCTGGAGCTGAAGGTCTTTCTTCACATGGAGAAGGCAGTTCATCTAGAGCAGTGTTTCTCAATCTGGGCCATTTTCAGAGGGGTGAACCTCTACTACTTGATCTAGGGCATTTCTCCTTTGTATTTCCCTCTCTGGAAGTTTACCCTCTCCGTGAGAAAGAGAAAAAGTTTGGCAAAACAGCATCATCTTGGGTAGTTTCCATGGTTTCAAAATATTACAGATCTTCAACATTAGTTTCCTAAACTTTCCAAGGAAATCAGATCGCCATTGCAGGCTTTATGACTGTAGAATTAAAGAAGACTTAAATAACATGCCACCACTGAAGTTTGGTTTTCCAGCCAACAGTTGGTCTGGGGAATATTGGATTTCAAGGCATCACATTTTTTGGAAACTAAGTGTGCCTCTTTACAAGAGGGCATGGGAACACAAGACACTGGACAAATTTTATTTTTATGTTATAAGCATAACAAAACCCAGACAGAAGATTCAACCAAGAGGGGGCTTTGTCACTCTGTGAGCTTGCTTGTTTCCTTGCAAATGTATCATTACCCAAACTAGGTGCCATTATCAGCGCTAGTCAATTCTAATATGGTAACTTGGATGGCACTATTCTTCACGAGCCATATTCTAACATCAAGAACTTGTTGTCTTAGAAGACAAGGAATTTGCAGAGATCAGTAGAAAACAGGAAAGTTGCCTTAAGAAGCAATCTTTGGGAACTCAATATGTGGAGTTTAGCTCCAGCAACCAACAATATCCTTAAGAGTATATGTAATGCACACCACCTCAGCTGGGGAATATAGAAAATTCAGTGAGTTTTGCACCATTGCTTCAGTCCTAGAGATGACGTATTAAGAAAGGCAGGGAGAGTAAATGTCAGAAGAGAGTTTGTTCATCCCCTAGCAACTGCTCACAGTTGCAGAAAGCTTGAAAAACACACCTCAAAAACGGAAAATAATTAGTTTAGGAATCGGGAATGTGTATCACATGAGGCACAAATTCAAGCCCAAAACATTTCCCCCAAATTAGCAAACCCTTCAGGACTTTTAAGGCTCAAGAATGTCTAATAGTCCGTAGCTTACCTAAGGGAAGTTTTTAAAAAAATATCACTGCCAACTACAGGTTGTCCTCAACTTACAACCATTAGCGACTGTTCAAAATTACAACAGCACTAAAAAAAGTGACTTATGACCATTTTTTACACTTATAACCGTTGCAGCATCCCAATGGTCACATGATCAAAACCCAGATGCTTGGCAACTGATTCGTATTTAGGATGGCCGCAGTGTCCTGGGATCATGTGATCACATTTTGTGACCTTCTGACAATCGAAGTCCACACAGAAGTCAGATCCTCCAAACAACCATGCTACTAACTTAACAACTGCAGTGATTCATTTAACAAGGCTGGCAAGAGAGGTTGTAAAATGGAGCAAAACTCACTCGACAATGCTCTCACTTAGCAACAGAAATTTTGGGCTCCGTTCTGGACATAAGTCAAGGACTACCTGTATGTCTTCTTTTTCATTGTAAGATGTTCTAGAGAAGTTTCTCCTAACCGTCCTAGTTAAGAAAGTCTAATCCTCAAAATCCAGGTTTTTCTACTCTTTTTTGAGTTTCTTCATCCATAAAAGCCCCTCAGAAAACAGCAAACACGATGTCCGTTTCAAACTTCCTTAGTACCTGGATGAAACCTCTCAAGTGTACAAAGCAGGGTTAAAGCTTCATGGACCATTTGGTCTCCACTTCTCAGCCGGCCAAGCTCACCATGCATAGTACATCAGCGCCAACATTTTAATTTGACACCTGTCTTATTGAAATGAGTCTTTGGCTATCGCCTTCATCCATATTACAAACCTCACAGTTCCAAACCCAAAAAAATCTGGGGCCAAATTCCAAAGTTCGATGCACCCAAGAAATAACATATGTCCAGATTTCATCCAGCTTTAAACCAAGATCTTCCGCCGTGATTCTGCACTGCCAGAATGAAACAGATAATTGAATTCCAGCAATCACATGGCTCAGGGCGAAGGTCACAAGCTTATTCCCCAAGTCCATGTTGATATACACTATAGCCAACCATTTCAGTACACAAGCTTTTCAAGACACACAGGAAGCTAAATCCAAAGCAAAGGTCAAAGTTGGCATGAATACTGAATTACGAAACGTTTCTTAAAAAATTAAAAAGCTGTCACTCTAATATATAACCCAAGTAGAAACCACAGAGGACCACTTGTTACAAGGATAGTGAATTGTTAATACATTCCAAACGTGATAGGAACACCCAGACTGCAGTTCTATTTTTTGTGCATGTGAAAAAATATATATAAAAGAATAAGAGAGAGAGAGAGAGATGAAAATAAGATTTCTTACCATTCAGAATCGGTTGGCCCACTGTGAATGCGGACGAATGTTCAATGTGAAAAACCTTTTGCTGAAATCCCGGAACACATTCTAAATCCTTTGTGAACGTAGGGAGCAGCACCTGGAAAAGCAAAGAAAGAGAGTTTTCATATCTGCTAGTTCACCTTTGATGCCAGCTCTTGCAAATACTAGCATGGATGGATTCAACCTTTGCGAGATTAGAAGTGGTCCCGTCCTTTTAAAATTTGCTCAGTACTTTATGCCTTGGGGCATAGAAAGGCATTTCACATCAACTGAAAGAGAGAAGGACATTTCTTCTGTTGGGAAGGTGACAAATTATATCAATGAACATCTGTCAGGCATGAAAGACCAGGTCCATACGTGAAGGTCCAATTAAACTAATTTATTGCTGAACAGCCTCTGCATAGGAATCTTCTCAACTAACGGTTAGCAACTGCTTGGAGTTAAATAAGGCTCAACGGAATTCCACAGAAGTTGGACTTAAGCTGCTTGTGATTACTTGGGGGATTCTAGGCTGATCCCTCCTTTAACTCTGCCTCCAGTTCTGCCACTCCTTTTTTAATAACATCTGAAGATATTCCACTGGCCAAAATATGCAGGGGAGATGCCTTCTTTGCCCACCACCATTAGAGATGCTCAGAACCTATAAAAATTTCCTAGAACATGAACTTTCCATTTGTGGACATATAGTTTTAACAACAGAGTGGGAAGGGGAGAATTTTCAGAGAAGGTCAAGCTGAGCTTATATATATATATATATAAATTGCAAATAAAACTGGTCTTGGAAAGACAACCCAAATTAGTCAGTATAAGCTGCCAGCCCCTACCACCACCAGGCTTTGAAAAGTGGCAAAATTACCCAGCAGCCTTCTTCTGGTTCATTTGTGGTGAACCATATTAATAAAGCCTGGTAGATACCTCTCCTTTCCTTTCCCCGAGTTTACATCTAGAGACTATAGAAGTTTTTCTGTCAATCTGATGAGGTAGCAAAGAAGGAAAACAGAGACTAAGAGTGCTTAATGACAAGACACATTGGCAAGCTCAGACTTAGCAGATGGACACATTTCTCATCTTTAATGGTGTGTGCTAAAATGTGTCCTTTTGTTCAAGTGATCCACTTGAGAAAAGGAAAAAGTTCACGAGGTTTACTCCTCCCATAAAACGCTGACTTAAGCTTGTAATGACTAATTTGGTTTCCTGTCCTACCCTGAAAATCATCACAACTCCATCCATAACTACCAACCATAAAGGACTGCCATAAAAATGTGGATGATACAATAGAAAACTAGGAGAATAATCTAAAGAAGCAGAGGAGGGCGAGGATGACTTTATACGGATTTCAGTTTTGCATGATTTGAATGACCATTTGGAATTCTGAAATGGAACTGGGATAGAAGTCTTAACCCCAGGAATGAAGTTAGACACAAATTCGAAACATTGCAGAACAAGAATATTGTACAGTCCAATAAGCAATTAGCATGCTCTGCATTAGGCCAGATAGAAAGACAATCAAGCAAGTTGGGGAGATCCCACTCTAATATACTCATTAATAAATGAGGACCAAAGTGCAAAAGAATAACTAAATAAAAGAAAAGATAAATAATCCAGTTTCTAAGTTTCAGTAACCTATTCCTTTGCCCAATGCAATAGACTCTAAAAAAAGGTAAATATTTCCCCTATCCTGTCATGTCCAGTTCTAGGGCATAGTGCTCCTCTCCATTTCTTGACCAAGGGAGCCTGCGTTGTCTGAAGACATTTCTATGGTCATGTGACCAGCATGGCTATACACCAAAGCCACACAGAATGCTGTTACCTTCCCACCGAAGTGTTTCCTATTTATCTACTCACATTTGCATGCTTTCGAACTGCTAGGTGGGCAGGAGCTGGAGCGAGGAAAGGGAGCTCACCCTGTCCAATGGCGCTTGGGTCTCAAACCGTTCCAGCTGATGAACTCAACATCTTTAACCACCTACTATGAATCTCTGAGAATCTATTTTGACAGTGATCTGCTGTCAAAGCCCTGCAGGGTTGCTTTGAAACGAGATGGGCAGAAAAGTAAACAAACAAACAAACAAACAACTTGGCCAAAGTCAATGCACCAGGAGTTCTCCATTGTTCCATTTTGTTTTTCCAAGTTTTACAAAGCATCAGACAGAAACATTTGGCTGTAGTGTTTAGCCCCTTCAATTCATTTGCACCTTCTTTGGAGGCTTACACCAGTGGTGTGTTAATAAAACTGACAGGGGGAAATTGTGGGTGTGATTGTAAACCTCATTCTGTAATGAATTACGCTTGTGTTTTTCTCATGCAGCTTTTTATCAAGACGGTGAGGCTGTCTGTGCATGGCAGCATGCTCCACAAAAGGTGATTAATTAGCAACACATTTACCTAGGTCTGAGTGTACATGTGTGTATGTGTGTGTGTGTGTGTGTGTGCAGGTACACTCGTGCGTATGTGCAAGGAATGAAAAAACAAGCTAGAAATGGTGCTGAGGAAAACCAGTGCATCTGGAGGAAAGTAATCCTTTTAATTTAAATTTTGCACAGAGCCAGATGAACGTTGCTAAGGGTTCACAGCAGAGATCAAGGAAGGAAATAAACAGAGACAATAACTCACATATTACTTCATGGAAGGTATTGCAAGTTCAGCTCAGCAACTAAACCTATCATTTCCTTCTCTCGGGAATAATTACGAGATGCTAGCCCAGGCTTCAGATGAAATGGAGGTTTTCCTGTTAGCCGTGCAATTTCCAATGCTTTCTTCCTCTCTCAATATTAAACTAGTTGTCATCCTCAACCACACGCAGGTCTTTTTTTATTATTATTAATTATCTTTCTGAACCATGGAGCGCCTCCTACATTCTCTTTCTGCCTCGCGGGGGGAAAAAAAAACCCAAAACCCCCGACAACAACCTTTTATGAAAACTAAATGGCTACTTTATTAGAAGTAAAGGGCTACTTGTCTCCTTTAAGTCTCGGCTTTGAAAAGTTTATGGTTCCAAAAAAAGTACAAACTTGTCTTTACAAAGAAGAGCGAAAAACAATACTCTGAGATCTATAACCATCTCTTGGTTGATTCAGCCCGTACAAGAGGTGAATGTAATGGAAGGCAATAAAACATTCTTTATTGCAGTTGTCCGCACTCTGCCACCTTTCAAATATGCTGGAAAAGTAACTCTTCGAATTTCTAGCTCGGGTGAGTCATTGAAAAGACAACGCTGGCTGTGGGATTGTGGGAGCTTCCAATCCAGCCTAGCTGGAAATTCTGGGTGGGGAGATGGTTTTTTTCTGTACAGGTCTTCGTTTAGTGACTGCTTGAAGTGACAACAGCCCCCCTCCTAAAGATACTTAAGACCCAGATACAAAGTTCTGATGGGCTTCATTAACAATGAATCAGTGGAACGACTTGTCTCCAGAAGTTGTAGGTACTCCAACACTGGAGGTGTTTAAGAAGAGATTGGACAACCATGGTATATGGTCTCCTGCTTGACCGGGGGTCAAGAAGACTAGAAGACCTCTAAGATCTCTTCTCTTCTCTTCTCTTCTCTTCTCTTCTCTTCTCTTCTCTTCTCTTCTCTTCTCTTCTCTTCTCTTCTCTTCTCTCTTGCTGTGGCCAACTCACCACAGAACAAGATTTTTTTTTCATTATGGCTGTAGGTCAAGGACTTTCTGCATCTCCTCAAACACAAAATAAAACCACTACACTGATTTGGGAAAAGGAGATTCACAGCTTATTCAACTCATTGGGCATGAAAGACCTCAAATCCCATCAGACACATCAAGTCAAGCTTTTCCAGGTAGAAAATCAGGAGTCCCAAATTCCTGAGCAACAGGAAGATCATTGTCTCAGCAGGAAACAGGAAGTCCTATAAAGGAACTTAAGGATCCTTCCATTCTCCCCGCTGAGCACATGCTTTATCTCGCATCATTAGCTTTCTACCACTTAGAAGACAAGTTGGTGTCTGACATTATAGACACCAGGGCTCATCCTGCCTGCCATGTTGTTGCTTAAAAGACTAGGAAGAAAGCTTAAAAAAATATCTTCAGGATTCCAGGTTAACCTTTTGTTGATGAATGAAAGCAGACAAATGGAGAGAAGATGGTTGGTCAACTATGGAAGAGAGACGCACTTAAGGCAGAACTATTTAAGCTTTCTCCAAGCCCAGAACTGGGACTGATACTCAATCATTTCCAAAATAGTTTCCTCTAAATCACAGGTTTTAAAAGCTGTGGAAGTAACAAAAGGTAAAATTTCCTACCCCCCAAAGATAAACAGAATCACAGAATTGGAAGAGACCCTGGAGGTCTTCTAATTCAACTCTCTGCTCAAAGCGGGAGACCACATTCCAAGCATGTTGGAAAAAAAAATATAGAACATAGAATAAGCTGGAAGGAAACTTGGAGATCTTCTAGTCCAACTTCCTGCCCAAAACAGGAGACCTTATACCATCCCAATCAAATGGTTGTCCAATCTATTTTTGAAAGCTTCCAGTGATAAAGCACCCACAACTCCAGGAGGCAAGCTGTTCCACTGATTAATTGTTCTCATTGTCAGACAATTCCTCCTTACTTCTAAGTTGGATCTCTCTTTAGTGATCTTTCACCCATTACTTCTTGTCCTGCCCTCAGGTGCTTTGGAGAATAAGCCAATGCCCTCTTCTCTGTGACAAACAGGCTATGCCACCTATTGATGCCCATCTTGTTGATGTCAAAACAGAAAAAAAAAACACCCTTTGTTGCAGAGACGTTCTCAATGTCTTCTCTCTACCCCGTCTTGCCCCCCTCCTCAAAGCATGCCAGGACTTTCTTAAAAGTAGAGTTTCAGTTTCTAGAACACACTCACCCCCACCGCCCGGAACATAAAATTAATTTCCAACTAGTTGCTCTCAATGTCATCAAAATAGATTGGGCAATTTCAGGTTTAGAAATCATTTTCTCAACTTGTTCCACTGTAACTCTTCTCAATTATTTATCGCCTTTGGGGGCATTAGATCATAAAGCCATAAGCTCCAGACTGCTAATTCTGTTTCAAAGTTTCAAGTTTCTCAGCACATATGGGCAGCAATTAGATTTTCGACTCATAACTTAAGTATCATTTTCAGGCCTCAAAATTGTCTTCAGCGGCGCTACTACAGCAGCACGCACAACCATCTGCCAAGAGGAGACTTTTGGCCAGCAGACATGACGTATTGCAACTTAAAGTAACACAAACCCATCGCACTGAGGGATGAGGAAAGAAAAGCCGAACCCCCGAGGGAGGTCAGGTGCAAAGGAGAAAATGATGCTGCATTCGGTTTCTGGAATGAAAGAGATATGAAATTGCTTTATGCTGAATCATTGGGAAGAAAAAAAAAAATGCTGCACAGGGGGTCCTCCATTTATGACCAAAATTGGGGCCAGAATTTCCATTGCTAAGCAAGGCAGTTGTTAAATGAATTGTGCCCGACTTTACCATGATTGTTAAGCAAATCGTGGCAGTTATTAAGTGAATTGAACGGTCATTAAGTGCCTCTCCTACTTCCTCCATTGTCTTTGCTTATTAGCGGCCAGCTGGGAAGATCACAGATTGGGGATCAGTTGATCCTAAGAGCACTGCAATGGTCATAAATACACGTGGTTGCCAAGTGCCCAAATTTTGATCATAAGACCATGGGATGCTATGACAGTCATAATTGCAGAGACCAGTTCTAAGTTGCTTTTTTCAGTGCCACTGAAATAGATTCTCCGAATAACAACACAATCACAAAATAAGAGAATACCAGAGCTGGAAGGGACCTGGGAGGTCTTCTAGTCCAACCCCCTACTCAAGCAAGAGACCCTGTACCATTTAAGACAAATGGTTGTCCAATGTCTTCTTTAAAACCTCCAGTGTTGCAGCACCCACAACTTCTGGAGGCAAGTCCTTCCACCGATTATCCTCACCATTAGGAAATTTCTCCTTAGTTCTCCCCTTGATTTGTTTCCATCCATTGCTTCTTCTCCTGCCTTTAGGTGCTTTGGAGAATATGTTAACCCCCTCTTCTTGGGGGCAGCCCCTTAGATATTGGAACCCTACTATCATGTCACTGCTAGTCCTTCTTTTCCTTAAACCAGACATTCCCAATTCCTGCAACCGTTCTTCGAATAGTCACTAAATTTATGGTTGTGAATCAAGGAATGTCTGTTGACTAGCACACTGTAGACATGGAACTGTCACATCTTTCATGGAGCTGTTTGTTCTAGAACTTAATCTATGGGATAGTTCAATATAAGTGTGGATCAACATCTCAAAAAGTCGACAACTTCAGTTTCTACTGGTGAAATATTCTGGTTCTTCTGGGACCAGGGTAGTCTGGTTCTACAAGTCAACCAAGGAACAGACCTCACCATCATCAGAATTTTTTTTCACATTCTACCTCTGAAATGGACTGTTTAATCCTTCCCTATCTTCTATCCACGTCTTTGTACTTGCAAACGTTTAAGCGTTTTCAATGCACATAGTTTTAATCCCTATGTCATGGTTTCTGAGGTCAGCAGACTATAGAACCAGTTGGCAGTTTTAGTTCCTGCAAAACAGAGGAAGAATTTTCTCTCTCTTTTTTCTTTGTCTTTCGACGCCTCTGAAGGATTAAGTTGGAAGTGTCTTTATGGATTCTGAAAATAAATCTGCCAATGATGTATCCCCACTGTATATCATAAAAAAAAAATAATCCAAGAAAATTCACCATATAATAAAGATGTCACTGAGTTTTGGTCTTTAAAAAAAATCTGCCGAATAATTTTTTATTTTTTTAAATCATCGTGAAAATAACTACGTTGGCTCATGAGTTAATTTGCTCTCTATCGTAAAATGATTAGATGCAAATTACTGGTATTACCTTTCTGGAAATATATTTGCAACAAAAGAGGATATTGTAGGCATCTATTACCATTAAAACCTTATCTGGGTAACAAAAATAGACTAACGTACTAATGGACATCTGAAGGGTTTTAATTGTTTAATGTTATGCTGCCTTAACTGCAAAAGTAGAATAGCAGAATTTATCTAAGCATTCTTGCCGCAAAGTGCATCTAAAACAAATGCCTCTGCTCTCTCTCTGTCTTTTTTATGAAGCCTATCTATCCACTTTCTTTCTTTTATGGCAGAGAAGGACATTAGCTGTATTTTATTACTGTTCATATAATTGCAACCTTGGAGGGAACAAGGACTTTCATTTCTTTCAGTTCTGAAGCAAAAACCGAGCTATCTAAAAAAATTCCTCACCTACTTTAAGATGCAGTTGCTGCTCTGAACTTGCTGAAGTGACACTTCCTGCCATTACAACTGAAATACCGTGTAGCGTCTCATAATGCTTTGACTCGTTTCCACGAAGGCCAATTCTTAGGTGACGAGACTTACATATACCTTAGACCTGAACGCTTTCTTCTTCAAATGCATTTCTTGTGAAGTTCTGTCTAGTGATAACATAACTCTGGTCTCTGGGCTGAGCAAAATACCAATTATGAAGGCATCTTTAGTCTTTTAGTGTAGGGGGCCAACTTCAGAGTGTTTCTCTTCCTTTTTACTCTGTTAAACCAGTGTAGTGTTGTTGTTTTTTACCCAGCCATGAAGAGGAAGGAAGGAAGGAAGGAAGGAAGGAAGGAAGGAAGGAAGGAAGGAAGGAAGGAAGGAAGGAAGGAAGGA
>JANHFL010000708.1:64503-74667 GCA_032468155.1 Oxyrhabdium leporinum
CACCTCGGAAGGATGGAAGGCTGAGTCAACCCTGAGCCTGGTGAGATTTGAACTGCCAAATTGCAGGCAGCCGGCAGCCGGCACCCAGCAGAAATAGCCTGCAGTACTTCACTCTAACCACTGCACCACTAGGTTTCTCCCAAAGGTTATCTTTGTCTAAAGATAAAGGTTGGAATTATGCTTCCCTTCCCATGTCCTTCAAACCTGCCTGGCAATCTTGAATTCAGTAAATGCTGTTTGGCGCTCGCTACAGCTGTGTATTTATAATTTAAGAGTTCGTGTCTTTGATGAAGTGGAGATCAAGATTGCAGTGTGTTAATCCCGGTAACACTCTACAAACACTTATGTTGTAATAAGCCTATCTTTAAAGAACCAGAAGTTATTTGAACAGGAGCCGAGGAACTTGTAGCCCAGGTCGGCGAGAACAATTCAAGTGGCAAATGACTTGAATTGATTCTGTGGTATCAGGTCAACTGCATTCAAATCTCTTTCAGTTGATTTGGGTGTTTTCTGCTCACCCATGCCTGTCTTTCATTGGCTCATTTCAAAGATCCAAATTCGATCCATTTGCTTCATTGATACAAACCTGTAAATTGAATCAGATCGAACCTCCAAAGTGATCCCAACTTTCCAGTCAGATTCAATTCACTGGACAGTCTTTTATCACATATGATATAGGGCAGTGTTTCCTAACCATGGCCACTCGGAGATGGCTGGAGAGTTCAACTCCCAGAATTCTGGAAGTTGAAGCATGGCTGTCTGGAGGATTCTGGAAGTTGAAGCCCACCCATCTTCAAGTCATCAAGGCTGAGAAACACTCGTATAGGGACTCCTGTGTGGTTGGACTAGAAGACCTCCAAAGTCCTTCCAACTCTGCTATTCTGTTCTGTTATCACTGATCTTTCCTGTTTATTAGTCCAAGGAGGAAGAAGTGTCTCTGCAATGGCCAGATGGTCACCCTGGTGCCTTTTAGGGACATTACCAAATTAAGAATAGTCAACACAGTACAGAACTCTGTAGAAGGAACTATCAAAACCCACAATCCAAGGTACTATTGAATTTCCAAGGTACTATTGCTGATCCTTCCCGTAAACTAAGGGTAGCACTTCACTTAAAACAAGATGAGGCTTTACACAAACCTAGAGAGCAGATGAAACAAAGTTTTGTCATGATAGACTTGTTTCTAAGGCTGAGCATGGATGAGCAAACTGCAAATCTCACCCAAGCCTCAAATTCTACCACAGGTCATTGCAGCACTATAAGCTGAAATTGGTTCAAGAATCATCCTCTTTCCCCATTATGAGAATCATTAAAAAAAATCATTTAAAAAAGCACATTATTGTAAGTCATAATTAAAATAAAGTCATAATTAATATGGCAGATACCTGGAGGTTTATAAAAACAGGTGTTTGCCACCTTGTAAATCCACTGGGCCAGAAAGCAAGATTATAATAACTTAATTAAATATAAGTATATGTGGGGGGAAGTGCTATATTTTTTCTACGTTATTAAAATAACCAAATGTGAGATCCTTCATGTATAGGTAATGCTCGATGCAACCATAACTGAGCCCAACATTTTGGTCGCTAGATGAGACAAAGCTAAAGGGTAAACTCACTTTTGTTGTTAAGGGAGGCTTGACCCATTTTAAGACCTTTCTTGCCATATTGTTAAGTGAATCACTGCAGTTATTTAGTAATATAATTGTAAAATAAATCTGTCCTCCCCATTGACTTTGCTTTTCAGAAGATCTCAAAAGAGGATCACATTACTCCAGGACACTACAACCATCATAAGTCAGTTGCCAAACATCTGAATGTTGATCACATAACCATGGGAATACTGCAACGGTCATAAGTATGAAAAATGGTCGTCAGTCAATTTTTCAGTGCTGTTGTAACTTCAGGCAGTCACTAAAGGAACTGTTGTAAGCCGAGAACTGCCTGTATTGGAATCCAGCTAGCTTTTCTCCTTAAATATGGTGCTTTATGATTATATTCTGATTATATCCAGTAGAGTATTTACACTCTACATTTATACTCTACTGCAGGTTCTTTGGAGAAAATATGGAGAAAGCATATTCACAGAAAATAGCAATAGAAATAAGCACTTAAGACTTATATACCGCTCCATAGTAGTTTACAGTGCTATGAATGGTTTACAACATCAGTCTATTGCCCCCAACAATCTGGGTCCTCATTTTACCAGCCTTGGAAGGATGGAAGGCTGAGTCAAGCTTGAGACAGTCAGGATCGAACCGCTGGCAGAATCGGCCTGCAATCCTGCATTCGAACCACTGCGCCACCACTCCTCAACGTTTAAGAACAACATTTTCAGGAGTTAAGTCCTGCACTTAAATTCAGAACTTCACTCTTCATGAGATTGTAGCAGAAAGCGGCAGAGATTCATCTGAAATGTAAGAGGAACATCAGATCTGAAAAACAGATTGGGTTGGTCTTGAGAAGTTCTTGAGTGACTACTCATGCTTCTCTGACTAATGGCTACAGGAATTTCTTGGTAATGCCCACATTTTTTTAAACAAAAAACTCTGAGAAGGTTGTTGTTGTTGTTTTTTTAAAAAAAACAGATAGTGGGATCAGTTCAATTCTCCAGCAATTAGGCAAAGTTTTCTGAAACTCTAATAGAACCAGTTCCTCGCAGTTCAAACTTTGTAATGAACAATAGCAATTAATGGAGCTAAGCAATATTCCAATACTTCTTGGCAATATAAGGTTGAAGATAGTTGAACTCTTCCGTGTTCTTATTCCTTTATTGGCACTTAAACAGCAGTGCCAGATGAATCATGAAAGTCAGAAGTAAATACTGGAGATGCTACAACAGTACGTTAATTGTTTGTTAAGTCACAAGATTTGATCGCAAAAGATTTATTTAACCCATCCCAGTGCTGGACAAAACTCACAGCCTTGAGAAACATAGCAGAATGATCTAGTTTCTACTAGTAAGGCTTTTTTTGTTAAAAAAATAATAATCAATTTATCGATTTAGCTGGGCAATTTTTAGTATTTGGTATCCACTGAGTATCCACAGAAAGTCTTGTTTGCTTACTGTGGAATGTTTTTCTCGATTCAGTCTAGAGATATTTGTATACCAGTGGAATGGGGGTTATTGTCATATAATGGGGTTGGGCAAAACAGCTCTACAGGTACTCCTTGAGTTATGATGGTTCATTTAATGACTATTGAATGTCACTACAGCTCTGAAAGAATGGACATATGACTGTTTTTCACAAAACGGTTTTCAAGGACTACCGGTACCAAAAGTGCTTTTTCAGGAGAATTGACTTATGAACATTACTTACAAAATGATTTGCCAAGCACCCACATTTTGATGACATGACACACACATCAGGATGCTGCAATGGTGGTAAGAGCGAAAAATGGTCATAAGTCATTTTTTTGTCAGTACCGGTCACTAAATGAACTGTTGAGTTCTACCCATGTATAAGCTGAGGACTACCTGTACACACATACATTTTACTGCTTTTTTTTTGGGTGCCCTCTTGTCAATTTTTTGATCTCTGGCGATGGTGTGAACAAGTCTTCAAAGTTTTCTCGGCAAAGGAAACTGTTTAGAACTGCTTTTGCTGTTGCTTCCTTCCTAGGTTCAAGTGTGTGTAAGTGGCCCAAGGTCACCCAGCTAGAATTGTGCCTAAAGCAGAGCTTGGAGATATGGTCTCTCTGTTTCTCGCCACTACATCAAACAGATTCTTGCTTCTGCCTATCATTTACAAAATTATGGTACCATTTGCCACTAATGCACACATATGTAGATGCAGAGAGCTCATTCTGGAGGCTTTTTCTTGTGACCACTAGGCATTCTCCTAAGGAACCTCACTCTGCAGCTGGTTGGGTGAAAGATCATTATCCCAAAAAACCCACAGCTGGACAAGATCTGGCAAAAACATGAATGCTGTCTGATAATCATGATTCTTCTCCAATTATCTTCTCTTGCTTCTATCGATTTCCTTGGTTCTTTCAGCCAGCTGCATTAGGGGCCTTCTACATCTGAGTGCCAAAATACTACCACCCTGGGATGAATTTCCATGCAAACACAAATTACATCTCTGCTGATGTGCCACAGAAGTAATCAGGAGCCTAGAGGTTGGCTCTCGGTAATGGTATGTGGGAATGACCTCGAGGACAGAAGGAAGAGTAAACAACATCAGACAAGCAGCAGCTGAGCCTTCAGAATAATGGAGTTGGAAGGGGCCTTGGAAGTCTTCTAGTCTAAACCCCTGATCAAGCGGGAAACCCTATAAATGAGGGTATGGAAAACATTTCAGAAGAGACCCTCCCTAGTTTCTTGAAATGTAAAGGCAGGGGAGAGATGTTCTTTCAGTCTTGCGAGATCCTGTTAATGTAACCTCACTGGAAATTTAGAACAAGTTGCAACGGCACAGCTGACATCAATCTTGCAAGTCTGAAACATGGAGTTTTGTGAAGCCAAAGAAGAACAAACATTGGTAGCCTCCATAGCTCAGAATTGGCAGCCTGGTAACCCCCAAGCATTTCATTTTAAGCTATGGGGTTTCATCACAAATGTCAGAAACGGCTACCAATTCTTCTTCCTGTCCTCTATACATCACCAAATACACTGAGAACAAGAAGCCACATTTCCCCTCCTACCCTCTAAACTACAAATCAACAACAGCCAAAAATGGAGATGGAAAGTAAAAAGAGAGAGAAGGAGGGAGGGAGAGGGAGGGAAGAAAAGAAAAGCTCATCCTTCAATCTGTTTTGCAGAATATATTCCTTCTTTTATCTCCTCACTCAGGGCTCCATTGTCAGCACGTGAAAAGGATACCGAGTTCAGCAGCTACATCAGCAAGAATCAAGCTCCATAAATTACGGTTGGGAGCTGGTTGCCTTTTCAGTAGCTTAAACAGATCCCGCACCATCACCTTTGTGGCATAAATATTACAGTGAAATGGAAACGGTCCGGCTATGAATGCATTAAGGCAGGATTGTCCAACTTTGGCAACTTTTAAGACCCGTGGACTTCAACTCCCAGAATTCCCTAGCCAGCCATACTGACTGGGGAATTCTGGGAGTTGAAGTCCCCAAGTCTTAAAGTCACCAAGGTTGGACACCCCTGTATCGAAGTACAAAGACAACTTAACTAGGGGGCAAGAGTTGGAGGCAAGGAGAATGAAGCAAGGCCATGAAACTAAAAAGATTTGAACTATAGAAGGGGATGAAGGGGGAGATAGCTGTTTAAAATACAGATACTTGTGATATTAAAGCATTTGATTTCTGTTCTATAGATTGGAAGGGGATACAGCTGGGTTTTAGGAAAGGTTCCAAGAGGAATTGAATGAGTTCTGCAGAAAAAAAAAAAATATAGGGTGATCCCCGACATATGACTAAACATTTAGAGACTGTTCAAAATTACAAGGGACTCTCAACAAATGACCCAGATTTGAACTTCTAATGTTGGGGTACCCCTTGCAGTAATATGACTATATTTTAGATGCTCTGAAACTAGTTCTCATTTATGGGTGGGGTTTTCTAACCATTGTAGCTGCCAAGGCCATCTTCTAATTGAACTAGATCAACTTTCTTGGAAGGTCTCATAAGCCAGCTTTGAATTCACTCCTTTGGAGACAACATTCTGGCATGGAAGTAAAACTCTTTCGCCAACATTTTCAAGGAATGGTTCATGCCTTGTCAAAGTGGGTGAAGGATTAAGTTTTCAGAGAGGGGCAGGGAACATGAATTGCTTCAGTGGTCTGGTTTTTCTTCTTTTAAAAGTCTCAAAGACATCAAGAACCACATCTAATCTCAGTTCAGAAGATGCTAGATGGCACATGTCATTCCTCAACACCAGTCTTCCCCAACTTGGGGAACTTTCATAACTGTGGACTTCAACTTCCAGTTTTCCTAGACAATACAGGTCGAGGACTATCTATATAATTATGACTAAGAATTCTGGGAGCAGAGGTCCATGCCTAATGAAGCTGTCTAGATCAATAAACATTGCTAAGGGCAAGAATCCACAGGAAAAAAAGTCATCAAATTCAGTGGTATGACATTGAATGCATAAGCTCTGAGGGATTTACAAGGTTACCTTCATTTCAGAAAAAAAATAATAATAAAGAGGGTAAATTCTTGTACTCTAAAGATCAGAAAAATCTATTTGTCTCCCATAGAGAGACTTATATTACAGCCTTGCCCTTTAAAAGCAATTGGAAATCCACTATGGAATATGCCAAATAAAAAAAAAAATTGTAAAAATTGACTAAACAGCTTATAAACTGATTCATAGTTGGGAAAAAAAATGGAGTCCCATTCTAAATTGCACGAGGAGGGATACTTATTTAATACAGTATTGAAATGAGCAGGTCAAACTCATTTTATTTATAGTTTCCTTTCTGAAGTGTATGAAAAAGAAAATGAAAAATCAATTTCTCAACTAGAATTGTTTTCAGCTCTGTAGTGTTAAAGAGAGCGAACTTTGATGATTATTTTAGAGGATATTAGAATGTGCATTGTGTAAAGAATGCATAAAGAATGTTTATTAGCGGGTGCTATATTATGTAAATATGATTATAATATGGGATAGTCGTGCATTAATTAATTACTCCTAAAAAGGCAAAACTGAGAAACTCAGGTGTAAATATCTGGTCTACACTACTCTGGTTTGTATGTCTAGATGTTTTTCAACTGGTTTATGTGCTAGGACATTTCCAAATGTGGGAAACAAGGCCATGTGTCAAACAACCATATTACACAGAGGTGCTCATGTGTGGTTCTGTAACTTGTTCCATCTCTTCTTGATAGAGAAAAAAATGTGGCCAACTAGCTATCTTTTTTTTTTTCTTCTCAAAATGGAAAGGAAGGTGAGGTGTAGCCTTCTTCACCAAGGGAGGATCAGTTAAATTCACATCAATAAGAGACCTGCCAGTAGCTTGTGGGGTATCAGGCTCTCAAGACCAAGAAAGATACATAGAGTTTCTTCTAAGTAGTTTCCTTTATGGTGCTTCACCTACAGACAGAATCTTGCCAAGCTAAAGCAGCTACTTGCATCGTTAAAGAAAGACTCTGAGAACTTCTAGGGAGGAGCTGTCTTAACTCTCTTTCTCCCAACCAAAGTATCTAAACTTTGCTGTCTTGATAGAAGATAATATTTGTTGCTCGGGGTTGAACTGTGGGGTTCTTGGTGCTCTCTGAGTTTTCTTGCAGATGTTTCATTACCAAATTGACTGACGTCGTCAGTGCAGAAACATCTGCAAGAAGAAGACCACCAAGCACCCCACTTGGCTGTTTCTAAGTGCTCCAGAATGCATCCACTCCTTCTTGGAGACTATATTGCTCGCCACATTGTATGACTCACATCTCAAACGTTCCGGTATGAATCATTCATCAGGATCAGAGGTTTATTCTTCCAAGCTTTTGGACTTGTGCTGGAGTTCATCCTCAGGGAACTTCTCCCTCTTTCCATAACATTTTGGAGAGAGAGAAGTTCCCCGAGGATGGGCTCCAGCATGAGTCTGAAAGCTTGGAAGAATAAACCTCTCACCCAGTTGACCGACTCAGATTGGATCTTGCAACTTTATCCTAGGACCCTTATAGTTGCCTTCATTTCTTATAGCTTGTTTACCGAAACGTGAATTCCTCGCCTGCGTGGTTCCAACTCAACTGCACGTCAGAATGAGCAACGAGCAAAAAAATCAAGCAACGTCACCAACTGCTTCCTGCTTTCTTTCAACCTAGCAGAAGAGATTGACTGAACATTTCTGGGTACTACAGAAAACACATGCACGCACACACACACACACACACACACACACACACACACAAAACCAGCCCCGAGTGTTTCTCTCTTAAAAGACCCCTTCAGAAACCCAACTGAGTCATCATTAGCCACTGTGCTAATAGCCTCTGTTCACTCAATAGGCAACCTCTTTTCTTGCCAAAGGAAACCATCAGACTCTCTGGTTATAAGAGCCCAGCTTGGGGCAAGTTGGAAATCATGACTCTGAGCCAATCTGCAGGTTAATGAGCTTCTTCATAATCACGAGACACAATTTTGTTTGGCATTGAAAACATCATCCCCTGGTTCAATAATTCCACGAGAGAGAGACAAAAATGGCACCTGTTCAAAACACCACATCCAGCAGAGGTATAACCCCACAGAGATATAAATGCCAATCTGGGAAACATTTCCCAGTCACACAGCAATTTCGCTTCACTCTTTGCCTGACATTTTCTCTTCCCTTCTCCCTTTCCAATTTTTTTTTTTTTGCCCCACTGCATCACATTTTCCAGCAGGAAGATGCCCAAGATGCCTCCAGCAGGAGTGAGGCCAAACAGTTCCAAGCGGGCGTCCAGCGATGTGGCATGTGGGAATAAAACTACAGATTACAAGGTCTACATTTAAGCTTTTTGCAGGTGTCTTGCCCATGGTGCAGAAGCAAAGCTCAATCTATGGCATATCTGGAAAGGCACCAGAGCGTGTACTGAGAATCTGGAGAGCTGCTGTGCATTAAGGAGCATGCCAGTTGTGGGCGGGAAGAGGTTGTTCATGGAGCATGAATGCTCGCTCCGTGCTCGTTCTAATGTAGAATTTGGAGCAAAGAAATGGTGTTTCAACAATGAAGCTGTAATCTGTGAGTCACAGCGCAAGCCAACAATAGACTTCTTTGGCTTGTATATTTAATAATTCTGTGGTGGAAAAATTCCTAGTGAGTATGCCAGAGAAGTTAAAATAACTGGCTCTCCAATATGTACATGAGATCCGGGAGAACAAAGATTACAGACCAATAATGCGATCTCTGGGCCCTCAAGAGTATCTAGGCCCCTGTGGTGGTGAGAAAGACCTTGAGAAACAGGGCACAGAGTAGTTGCCTAGAGAATAATCAGATAAGAGACGCATAGCCCACAGCTGCATAATGGGTGGAAAAAAGACTTAGAAGGGACACTCTGGCTCCTCATTTTACTGACCTCGGAAGGTCAGAAGGCTGAGTTAATCTTGAACTGGCCAGGATCAAACTGCCAAATTGCAGGCAGCCAGCAGTCAGCAGAAGCAGCCTGCAGTACTGCATTCTAACCACTGCACCACCTTGGCTCTTAAAATGGTCAGAAGTCACTTTTTTTGGTACCACTGTAACTTTGAACGGTCACTAAATAAACTGTTGTAAGTCGAGGTCTACCTGTGTATTAAGGGGCAGACTACATTGGTCTTGTCATTGGTTTTTTTTTGCTTTGTTTTCTTACTACCTGCCGAAGGAGAGCCATCTAAACGTCTGCTGAAGGTTGCCTGGCCGGGGACAAACTACAAAAACAGCATCTTCTTGTCCCAGACCTAGATGAAATTCTGTGCCCAAAAAAAAAGCTACATTTGCTTCTGCCAAGTCATCTCTGCTCCCCCATTTCTCCAAAGCAATACACCTTCAGCTCGGGTTGATCCAAACACACTTTGTTTTCGTTCTAAAGGTTGCTAATTCTCCTAGCTTTGATTGCCCTACTCGGTAAAATCTGCTCCCACAGGAAAAAAAACCAGAGACCTCATCCCTGGGGAAATTAGTAGAATACTCCTTACAAAGCAGGAGTGTAGAAACACTCAGAAGCTGGAAAACTTGTCTGCTGTGATGCCTGGAGGGCGAAGAATCTTCCTTTTCGAACAGGCTCAGCAAAGCTGTTTTCCAGAGTGTTGTTCTCCCCTGGGAAGCAGCTACAACTTCTGGAAGAAAAAGTGTAACTGCTTGATTTTGGAAGTTTGCTGTTGTGCCAAAAGAAAGAGATATTGGAGGCCTTCTAGGGAACCGTGCACAATTTTTAAAATTCAGGAGCAAAGAGGAGGAGTATCCAACCCTGGGGATCTGTTTATCCCTTGCAGAGCTGAGCTCATTCTAACGTTCTTGTCTTCTGAAGGGCCGAAATAATTGGGGATCAACAAGTTTGTGGGGTTCTCTTCGAGCTGGATGGTTTTCTTGCAGACGTTTCTTTACCAAACTAGGGGGCATCATCAGTGCTGTGCAAAACCACCATGCTCGGAGAGCCCCAAGGAGCCCACAGTTCAACTCTGAGCTACAAATATTCTCTCCAATCGGTAGACCCAAAGGTGATGATTAACTACTAATCCTTTTCACATAATATTGTACACTTCAATAATTGGGCACTTTCCGATTCCTCTAACTTGTAT
>JANHFL010000708.1:89722-101763 GCA_032468155.1 Oxyrhabdium leporinum
GCTTCTCAAATTCAATTCAAAACTATACCTCTGACTTGATTTAAAAAAAAAAAAAAATCCTATCAATTTGGAGTTTCAAATTTAAATTGGCTCAGTTCAATAATTTGATTGGAAGCATCAGATCTAAATAATTTTCTAAATTTAATCAATCAGTGCCTTTTTTTTTAAGGAGGAAGTGAGGTGAAGGCAATTGTTCCAAGCCCCCATAGATTAGAGAAGGGAGGGCATATTTCTAAAGTATATCTTGCTACTAAATGATCTGGTGTGTCAATATGATTTGTCCAAGGCAACAGTCTAATGAATTAATATATAACGGCAAGAATTCTTTTAGTTCTAGAGATTTCCCACCTACTGAGCTACTGGCTAATGAATCAAAACCAATGGAAGTAAAACTTACCTCAACATAGTGAGAAGAAAGAAGAAATGTTCTGCTTCCATCTCAATCTTCTAGATCCCCCACAAAAGGTCCTGAAAGGATTCATCCTCCCACAAATCCATTGGCTTCTTGAAGTCTTCCATCTAATAGGAGGCAAAGGTCTATTAATGACTGAAGTTCTGACATGATATAGGTTCCCTCTAGACCAGCCATGTCTAACCATGGCAAGTTTAAGACTTGGGGACTTCAACTCCCAGAATTCCACAGGCTGGGGAATTCTGGGAGTTGAAGTCCACAGGTCTTCAAGTTGTCAAGGCTGGACATCCCTGATCTAGTCATTACCTTCTCTTGAAAACTTTGAGGTGGTCCATTAACAGAACCATGAAGCTCGGTGACTAAACCGAAGGCCAAATCACCATTTTAATTGTCCCACCTCAAAATATTATTCTGGAGCCACTCTTGGGAAAGGGAAGAATCTTAACTTCCAGCTCCAAAGCCCTAAATAAGCAATAAATCAGGATTAACCTAACTCCAGGGGGATCTCACAGTGCTTTGTTTGGTATATCTACCACAGAAACAATTCCTTTGTAGCATTTCAGTTCAATACTCAAGACGACAAGGTAATTTCAAGAGACTGCTTTGCATATGTTCTGTTATTCCATCAGCATGAGAAGTGAAGGAAACTTAACAGAAAAAGATTCATTTGCACTCCAGAGTTTGTGTACAGTGACAACATTGCTAAAGGTTCTTCTCTATCCAACTACTCACCAGATGCATTTTAGCTTATAAGTCACAGAGTTCACAATCATGAATTATGAGGGGGCTCCCTCCACCTTTTAAACTGTTTTCATTCTTAATTATGCTTTTCATAATTTCTTTTTCTGTGCTCACATTTGCACACCAGCCAGAGTCACGTGGACACCGAGATGAGGGGTATATAAATTTGATAAATAGTCCCCAAACGCCTGACAATATCAGGATCATTGATGGATATTTTAGCATTTCTGTGGTGTCACCACCAGGTGTTCTCCATTTTCCCAGGAATGCAATTATTAGCCCTTTCTGAATAATTTGTAGCCAAAAGTTCAGCTTTTATATTTGAAAAATGGGAGAGCAAGAAGGCAGAGTCATAATTACGGCACAAAATGAAAGAATGTTTGGTTTCTGAGGCTTCAGGATGCCTTGGGTGCCCATTCATTCTTCCAAGTAAAATTATTGTAGTCTCTCGGTTGTTTAAAGGGCCATTTATCTGTTGTCATATTTTTTTTTCCAGACACAGAACAGTCAAGGCAGGGTAAAAGCTGTCGACTTTTTTCTCTAGGCTTCCAAACCATTTTTTATTAACTTATTGTGTGGAAACAATGGCTGTATTAACTTTTTTTTTTAATGCCTTTTTTCTCTACTCCTTGGCTACTTGGGGGGATTAGAACATTCCCTGAGGCCTTTTTCACCAATTTTACAAGAGACTAAAATGTCATAAACGCACACCAATGCAAGAGGGCGAAACTCTTACTTAAAAAGCAAGACAATAAATACATTCCTTTCTGTTTTATGTTAGTTATAATTTCACAGCAGTGTTTCTCTATGTCGACCGCGCTGGACTTCAACTCCCAGAATTCCCCAGCTAGCTTAATAGAGTTTTAATATTCTAATTATTTTTGTCTTTTTATAACCCTTATAAGCCACTTAATCACCTTATACAAGAGATGGACAGCATAAAAAAAATAATAAAAAAAAAAAAAACCAGTTAAATCATAGGCAAGCATGCATATATGAGACTAAAATCAACCCACTAATGTTGGTTAACTCCTCAAAACTGTAACTTTACTGATCAACTGAGTCACGTAGTAAACGTGTGGTATTCATGATCTTCTCTATCTTTACAAATACATTTTTGCTGCTTTGAACATCCCTTTCAGTTTTTTTTGAGCTTTAAGGTCATCTCTTCCATAAATTACACAACTTCTTCAAACGCTATAACTCCATACCACAACTCTCTCTCATTATTCAGAACCTTACCCGGTGGCTAGTTTATTCCAGTATTTGGAATTGTATTAAAAGAATTTTCTGGGAAAAGAAAAAGGAGCAGTTTCTGAATCAGCAGCCCTGAATTCCGAGACACACCCAAAACCCAGCTGCAAATAATCAGCTTCCCCCCCCACACACACACACTCACTCAGCATGCCACACATAATTGAGGAGATCCATTAGTCTTAGTTGGAGAAGTTTAGATGGAAATAAGTCAAGGAAAGAAACAACCTGGAACTAAGGAAAAAAATTTCTGACAGTGAGAAGAATAAGCCAGTTGTCTCCAGAAGTTGTGGGTGCTCCAACCAACTTCTTCACAACATCCTCGGGCCAAAAAAAAATGGTCCATGTTGCATTTCCTGTCTGGCCTGGATTCAGCATTTTCATACTTCCAAGCCTCTGCCAGAGGTTGAGAGGAAACAAAATGGACTCCGAGCTTTCCAAAATGGAAAAAAAGAAAGTGATGCTGCAAAATGCAGGTCCATTAAATAAAAGAATAATAAGAATGAGTTATTAAAGATTAATCCCTACAATGGATATATGCAGGAAGTTGTAAAGTGTTTGGGAGGGAGGAATCTTAATTTGTCCAGTCTAATAAAGAGAAGTACCAGGGGTGACAGGATAGCAGTCTTTCAATATCTCGGGGGCTGCCCCAAAGAAGAGGAAGTCAAGCTATCCTCCAAAGCACCTGAAGGCAGGACAGGAAGCAACGGATGGAAACCCATCAAGGAGAGAAGCAACCTGGAATTAAGGAGAAATGTCCTGACAGTGAGAACAATTAACCAGTGGAACCATCTGCCTCCAGAAGGTCCAGAATCTCCATAGACACACAACAACAATAAACAAAGGTTATTGGTTCATTTGGTTGTGATGGCTAAGAAATTAGAACAGCAATAAATAGGATATTTTCCACGCCCAAACCCAAAGCTGCATCTGGTGCAATCCAAAATGTCTTTCTCTGCTTGATCTCTTGGTCATTTTGTCACCCAGATATCTTCCATCCACTTATTAATGTGACTCCTGGCTGCAAATCAGTCTCTTGTTCTTCAGACGTCCGCATCGAGTTACTTTGGAAATTAACTTTGTAGTATGCTGTGCTTCTGACCTTTACATAACATTTCCCTTCATCTTGGCCTGCTAAATTGTTAAAGGTCTTTTTGGATCCCTGCATTAAGATCTGCAGAGACTCAGCCTTTGCTCAGGAAATCCCAACACGATACAAAATAGGTGCTTCAAAAAATGTTGAAGATTTCTTTCCAGCCAAGGAAGGAATGGGCCAAAAAAATGTATTGGTTCCATTCATACTGCAGTGTAAGGCAGGGAGAAATGGGCCAAAATTTACAGAATTAGCTCCATGATCTAAAATTACATGACACGGGGATCACCCTGGTTAGACGTGTCCACCACATGTAGATGTGTCCAAATGGACTCCCGAAAAGGACCTCATGGGCGACATCTTAGCTGTTTTTATTCTATGAGGAAATCCTTTTTAAAGGTTGTGTAATCTTTCATGAGAAATTTCTTCCCACGCCTAACTGGACTCCTTCCAGCACCGTAGCGCATTTGACTGGGGACAAACTCTAACGCTCTGAAACGAAATTTCAGTCCTCATCTGTTGAGCGTGCCTTGCTTTGTACACACAATTACTCATTGTGGAGATGTCTCTCTTGTGTGTTCTCTCAAACTGCTCCACAAAAACATCTCTCTAAGCAAGACTGGTATGTACCTTAGCATATGCTTGAAAGCTGCATGTATACGACAATCCCCGTTTCCAATTTTTACATGGACGGGACCTGAATTGAACGGAGGTCTTTGTTAAAAGGCTAGTGCCCTCAATCAGGGGAGCGTTCTCCAACCAACCTTTAGATCAGGGGTGTCAAACTCAATTTCATTGAGGGCCACATCAGGGCTGTGGCTGACTTGGAGGGCTGGGCTGGCATGGCAGACCGGGTGGGTGCGGCCAGCTTGATGCCACTCGCTGACTGGATGGGCGTGGCCAACCGGGTGGGCGTCACCAGATTGATGCCACTCCTCAAACTGCTTGCCCAATGTTTCCTCTTCTTATTGGGTAGACTGGGCCAAAGCGATGTGGGACAGCCCCTTATATTTTCCAGGACAGCCCTGCGGGCCAGATCCAACCACATCCTTGAGTTTTGACACCCTTGCTTTAGATTAAAGGTTGCTTTTTGTGATTCAAGATACCGGTGGTCCTTCACTTACGACCGCAACGGAGCCCAAAATTTACATCGCTGAACGAGACAGCGGTACTGTGAGTTTTCTCCTTTCTTGCCACAGTTGTTAAGTGAATCACTGCAGTTGTTAGGAACATGGTTGTTAAGTGAATCTGGCTTTCCCATTCATTTGCTTGTCAGAAGGTCACAAAAGGGGATCACAGGACCCCGGGACACTGCAGCCGTCATAAATATGAGTCAGTTTCCAAGCATCTGGATTTTGATCACGTGACCTTGGGAATGATGCTGCAACAGTCACATGCAAAATGGTCATAAGTCACTTTTTTTCAGTGCCGTTGTACATAGCCAAACAGAACCATAAAACAAGGAGTTGTCTCAAACAGAACCCTACCAGCAGCATCTTTATACAGTGACGTCAAGGAGCATTAAAACAGTAATACTTTAACCAAGATTCATATGATTGCAATCATATAAAAGTCAAAATCAATAAAATAAAATACTTCAGCTTGTTGTTGTTTTTTAAACACTTTTAGTACAGTAGGCTCCTGCCGTTAATACCAGATACTCCTTTCTGTGTTTGGCTAGCTTCTCAATTGACTATAAAATCAATTCTGTTGTTTTACTTATGAATGAAAAGCAGTTGGATTTGGAAACACAGAAAAAAAATGTTTTTAATAAAGACGTAATTGATCCTAAATCCCATTGCACACAATCAGGCTTACTTCAGAGGACACATGTGTAGGGTTACAGATTATAATGCGCCATGCACCTAAGCTAAGTTTCCACCCGTGTGCTTTTGCATGTCAAGTGGGCCTCTTCAACATGTCTGTCTCACAACCTGATCGATTAAGGGTAGGGGTTTTTTCACTGGGAAAAAAAAATGGATTAAATTTGCATAAGAGAAAAATCAATAGAAAATGTGTCTTTCTTTAAAAATAATTCACAGCAGGGAGAATGAGTCTTTTAAAATTGTGCCATCTGCTGTGCATGTGCTCTGTGTATCTGTTGTTAGCAAGAAGATTGCTAAAGAGGTAGAGAAGTTGAATGGGTAGATGATATTCCATGTATCGCTCATTCTTCGCCTCCCAATCAATTTGGAACTCACTTTAATGCAATAAGTTTTGGGTTTGTTTTTTTTAAACAGCCGTTTTGGACTCAGTTGTAGTCGTATGTCGAGGCTCCCTGTAAAGGAGACACAGCAGGAGAAAAACTATCCAAGCACCCCTTCCCATATCCTTATCTAACTTACTGAGTAAACATTCCTTAACAACAGAATTAGAACGATAGTTAGCAAGTTAGTTTCTGCATCAGGGGTTTAATAATTGTTTATTTAGTGTTGTGCCCTCCCACATCATTAGGGGGATAAGGTAGCAATTCCAGAAAGCAGCAATTAAGGTCCAAGCATTAAGTTTTTATGGAAGGAGCTGCCCGATTGATCACTTCAATAATAAGCTTCAGAACGGAGGCGGGATGATGAAAGACAGTTGCAGATCAGTGGATTCTTTTCGGAGGTGGCATAGTTATTTCAATTGACTTTTGGGGCCTTTGCTTCTCCAGGAGTGGACTTTTAGGCTGGCTAGGGCACGATAAAATGCAGTGGATGAAAACACAGAATTATAGAGTTGGAAGGGACCTTGTAGGTCTTCTAGTCCAAGCCCCTGTTCAAGTAGGAGACACTACCTCATTGCAGACATATGACAATCCAGTCTCTTCTTAAAATCCTCCAGTGATGGAGCACCCATAACTTCTGTAGGCAAGTCATTCCACTGATCAATTATTCTCACTCCTTAGTTCTAAATTGGATCCCTTCTTGATTAGTATCCATCCATCCATTGCTTCTTGTTCTGCCTCTGGTGCTTTGAAGAACACCAGAGGAAGACTGATTCAACAACGTAGAATCATAGGGGTTAGAGGAGACTTTGGAGGCTTGCTCAAGCAGGAGACCTTCTACTATGTCAGACAAATGGCTGCCCAATCTCTTCTTAAAAGCCTCCAGTGTTGGAGCTCCCACAACTTCTGGAGGCAAGTCGTTTCAGTGGTTAATTGTTCTCACTGTCAGGAAGTTTCTCCTTAGTTCTAGGTTGCTTCGCTCCTTGATTAGTTTCCATCCATTGCTTCTCATCTTGCCTTCTGGTGCTTTGGAGAATAGGCATGAGGGCCCTTACACCTTCTCCAATAGAAAGCTCCTTTTGTTGCCTCCTCCCTTTTTGTAACAGCCTCCCGGCTCTACTTGTTTGCGACTTGTAACGGTAATGCAAATGATTAGTAGTGTACTTCCACTGTCCTACAACAAGTGCCTGTGTGGGGGAATATGTGCTCTCTATGCTCGGAAACAAACAACAGACTGCAACGAGCTGTCATGTCTGTTCTTAATTGTTAATCATCTTGGCTCCAAACTGTCAGCTAAAGAGCAATTGCTACATTTCCAAACAGGCAAAAGCTCGCCAAAAAACTGCCTTCAATATTTAACATTTTGTGGCGTATGAAGTTTGAAGCTGCCACTTGGAAATTGGCTGCTTTCTAAAATGGCCGTAAGTCCTTACATCACCATCCTTCAGCAGCAGCTGATTGGAGATGTAAGAGTTTTGACTTCTGCAAGATAGTCTGCAAGATTCTTCTGGAGATGGCCTTTCCTAGAATGGGTGTCCTACAACATTGCGGCCCTTTTCATGCCTGATTGGATACACGTTCTAAAACAGGTTCCAAAATACGCCATTGCTCACATCCATATGGCTTTTCTGTTGCTCTAACTCTGTGTTCCTTGATTTCAGGACTCTTGGAGCATTCTGGCTTTCTGCCATGAACTTCATCAGTCTGGTAGTTCTTGGGGATCTTTTAGGATTGAAGATAAAAGAAAAAGGAGAAGGTTCCTCCATACGGAGAACAGTCGGATGGAATAGTTGCATAGGAATTGGGCCATAATAAAAGTGAGAGATTGTGTGGAGAGGCTGAGAAAGAGGCTAAGAAAGGGGATGGACCACTTCAACACCACCAGCATTGACAAACTCGCCGCCAGTCAAATGCAAAAGGCAGCCTGACTTGGAACAGCTCACATCCTGCAACAAAACCGTTGACAGCCATCAAACATGATCTGCCTATCCAAATGCCAAGTCCAGTCTAAACATCTGGCTGACTGTGTGACAAACAATAATAACAAAATGCAAAGACCTGCAAATAGAAATAGAATGACTGTGACAAAAGAAAGCAAAGGTAGGACCAACAGTGCCTGGGGTGCAATCGCAAAACAACTGGCGCACCACTTGAACCCCAATGGCATTGACAAAATCACCATCGGTCAATTGCCAAAGGCAGCTTGACTTGGAACAGCTTCCATCCTGCGACAATACCTTTAGCACCATCCAACAAGAACATCTGCCTATCCCAGGGAAGGACTTGATAGGTTGATTCAAAATGCCAAGTCCAGTGTGAACATCTGGATGACATCTGGATGAGCATGCACTGAACCATAACAGCAACATTCTGACAACTGTACATCAACTGCATTGTACTTGAATTTGACCTCGTCCTTGAAGTTTCAACCCAATCGTCCATGGGATCCATTTGAGATTCCATTTAATTCCGTATCTTGGTTCTAATAGCATAGCTAGATCTTCCTAGAGGAATAATTTATAGAATACATAGCTAGTTGTGGAAAGAAATCTTGCATCTCAGATGAGTCCCATCTGTTCTTCAAAGCATACATTCTGTCGGTCTCTTCCAGGCAAACCCAAGAAAGCAGCAAAAATTACGTAATTCCAACAACTTTGACAGCTAGTTAGATTTGCTGTGTGATCTCGAACCATATTTCCCTTCCATCTTTAGATCCGAAACTGCCAATGATATGTCAAGAAAACCTAGATTTTTGCAGCTTTGTCAATTTAGCAAACATTTGCATATACATACTTACAAGTTACTTCTCATCCAGTTGGACTCACTGCAACGTTCTTTTTCAAAGGCAATTGTGTTAGAACAGTGAAAATTCACCCTGCTCTACATCTGCTATTCTGACTTCTTCAGCTGTATCCCTCAATCCTCCGTGGCAGTTCAGTTGGACAAATATTCTAATTCATCAAAATAAATTACAGTCTCTCTCTCTCTCTAATTGAGTCAATTTTGTTTAGAAGGACAAGTATTGTTCCTGACATTTACATTTAGCTGGGTAGGTTTGTAGAAATGGATAAGTAAATTAGTAGTTGCCCATATTTCAATGTACTAAAATATCATTAGGGTTGGTCTATGCAGTGGCACTCATGAGATAAACAGAATCAGAGGCCTTTCCTTTTTTCTTTTTTTTTGTGTATTAATAACAGAATAACAGAGTTGGAATGGACCTTGGAGGTCTTCTAGTCCAACCCCCTGCTCAAACAGGAGATCCTATACTATTCCAGATAAGTAGCTATCTATACTCTTCTTAAAAACCTCCTATGATGGAGCATCCATAACTTCTGGAGGCAAGTCTTTCCACTGATTAATTGGTCTCACTGTCAGGAAATTCTTCCTTAGTTCTAAGTTGCTTCTTTCCTTGATTAGTTTCCATCCATTTCATACATTTCCATTCCATCCATCCATCGATCCATTGATCCATTGATCGATCTACCTATCCATCCATCCATCCATTTCATCAATTTCCATTCCATCCATCCATTGATCCATCCATCGATCTACCCATCCATCCATCCATCTATCCATCCATCCAGGACTACCTGTCTGTTGATTAGAAATAAACATGGAATAAGCATTGTAAACCTCATTGCCTTAAAGCAATGAGAGGGAATCACAGTTTTGTCTCCCTTTTCTCAATGATGAGCTGCATATAACCAGCACACATTATTTTGCAGTTTCTCGCACAGATTGTTTCAACACCTGTAACCAGGCTGGGATTTTGAAAGCTGTATAGTCTTGTCTAAGACACCGTCCTCAATGAGGGTAAATATTTATAGACAAATGTGTTGTTGTGTATAGGTGTGTGTTCTTATTTTCCCAAAACAACAATGAAAAGGGGAGGGGGAGGAGAGACCTAAATGTATAATGGAAGCGGATTGAAGGACAGCATTCCTAGAAATGGAGAATTTTAAGGGAGAGAAGTCTATCTTCTTGGAAGGCGGGTACCAAAATGTACTCCAGGAACAGAGATGCATCTAAAACGGTGTGAAATTAATAACTAATTTCACAAAGCAATTTTTTGGGGTGTGTATTTGTGAAAACTTCCCCTGCTTCAGTGGTGATTCAATCTGTTTAATTCAGACACTTTCAATTAAAATACACACTCTCTCACAGAAAGGCTTGAAAGAGTGAGTTTAATGGGATTTCAAATACATCTCAAATGAGCCAGCAATAAATCAGTTTGTCTGACAAATGGAGGGAAAATCACTGGAATTCCATCATTTTGAACTAAATTTGCATCTCCCAGTAAAGATAATCTTTCTGTAAAATAATAATCTGTCGTCCCCCCCATCCTGCTATTTTAACCTTGACCTAATAAACCAACTTTATATTCCTTACTTGTAATTCTAACTTCATCATCTTTAATTCAACCAAATATTGTCAGAGGGTTTGATTTTAATTCTTCCGTGTCCTATTGGACAGATTTTAATAAGCTTCTTTTGCAACTGCAATAAGATTTAGATATTAAAGATCAGGATCTCCCAAAATATTTTCCAGGTCATTCTCTTGGTTCATCATTTTAATTTTCAAAACTTCATCCAGTTTTTTTTGTATTTCCAGTAAATAGCTAGACACAAATTTCACTGACTGGAATTTTTAAAAAAAATCTTAATTTGTCTTAAATAAGTTAACCTATCATTTGTACAGTTGGTTTCTTTTCCATATGAAGAGGAAGACTTTCTTTGTTTTCTCTGTCCAAAGCTGTTCTTAAAAAAATAATTACAGTAGCATTGTTGTTTAAAGATTGTGTTGAGGGTTGTTGCTTTTTATAGTATTGTTTTCTTTTTAATCTCCTTCCTCCCTTTTTCTTCTAAACTGACTCGGAAATAGAATTATCTTCTCTCTTTGCTGTACCACAAAATCTTCCTTTTCTAATGAGTATATGAACCACTCATTTCTCTCTTAATAGACCACTTACTGAATTTGATGGAGGAGATAATTAAATGTGACAGATCTTCACGTATATCTATCTTAAAGCTAGCACTCCAAAATTTTAAAGCCATAATGTTCTCTCCTGATAAAACACAAGGAACCACAAGTAAAACGCATGACAACGTATCTAAAAACAACTGCACAATTGTGCAAGCAAACAGAGGTAATTTGCTGCAGCAGTCAAAGGCAAATAGGAATCTTTCAGTTATGAAAAAAAACAACAACTTAGATCTATTTCCACCAGATGAAGTAGTTCTCAAAAATAGCAAAAGTGATAGGTAAGTTTTTTCCCTCCTAAAGGAGACACACAGCCCAATGATGAGTTTTGTAATCCATTATTAGAAAATTGTAATTACAGAATTTGCCTCTCTCCAGACCTACCAAAACTAAGAAGAGTTAAAACTAAGAAGAATTCCGTTTTCATGATTAAATAGGAATTCCATTCAAGAGAAAGTTTTGCGATAGTAATAGGGAAAAAAAAATGAAAGTCATGTTGTAACCTTAGAATAAGAGGACAGTTTAAATTTATACTTATAACAGTTAATAAAAGAAAATCAAAAGCCATTTCTTTATTTCTTTTTCCTTCCTTTTCTTTTGAAACACTTGGCTTTGTTCTCTCTCTCTCTCTTTCTCTTTTATGTATTAATTGTTAGTTTCTTTTTAATCCATTGAGTTTTTTTAAAAAAATCTTTAAAAGTTATTCAAGAAGAGAACATTCTGTAATATTGTTAATATTCCATTGCCCGCGGAATGGGGTCAGTTACTGAATTAATACAGAAATATCTGTTTAGGCATAAATTATCTTACTAAGGGATGAAGGATAAATTACAAGACCACTCAAAGGATTTTATTTTTGGAGGAAAGGCTTAAAATCCTCTCCCAAAACTTCCTGAAGTTCTCGTTAGTTCATTTTTGCAAGCTAGTCAGCAATTTAAAGTATGCAAGAAAGGATTCAGCAAATTCTGTATTGGAGAAAAAGAAGAAAATAAGAAAGATTTTATAATCTTAATAATGCTTTATTTTCACAGCTGCATTCTTTGAATTTACAAGGATCCTGTTTAAATATGGAGACAATTTGGATTTGTTTTTTCACAGGGGGCTTTTTTTCCCTTTGATTGTGTGTTTGAAAAACATGTTAACACAGTCTTGCAAATAGATCTTTTTATAAAAGTTTATTTGGTGGAACAATCAAGCATATTGTTTAGAGGTGTATCTCGCTCCACCTGAAGAAAGCATCTTTTCAGAGAGATATAGAAAGAAATTTGAAGGAGATTTTGCATTATATTCTAAGATGTGAATAATAATTAATTATTCATATACAGTGTGTGTGTGTGTGTGTGTATGTGTGT
>JANHFL010000708.1:125078-136564 GCA_032468155.1 Oxyrhabdium leporinum
CTGAATAAAATCTTTCTTTAGAATATCCATCTGAAGTCTGATCTTTCTTATGGGATTTAAGCGGACCCTAACACCATCATCCTCTCCTCAAGAAAAATAGAACTCTAAATAAAATAACAAATCACCAATCTCAATAGATCATTCAAATACCTCAACAGATCTCCAGAAAGACAGATAGATACATGATAGATGACACATTGATAGATGTTATCAATTTTTTTCCCAGAGGCTGACGCTGCTTGTACTATACAAGACAGCAACTGATTAAAGTTAATTTGTTTAGGTCCATGTTAAGAGACATCAATATCTTATCCCAGAGTCTTAAGGGTATAGTCAGGATATTAAAGATATTTGTGTTCAAAGCACATGCTGGGGGAATATAAACACCAGATGTCCCTTGCTTTTTCTTGTTTTCTACTTCATAGTTTTTATGTTTTTCTTCCTCTTTCCCCATTTACCCCTTCCACTTTATGATTCTTCAACTGTCTGCCTCTATATCCACCTTAAAAGTATGTTTTCTACTTAGATGGTGGGGTAAAGGAGAGATATTTGACATGTAAATTTCAGGATTAAGGGAGCACATTGGCCAGGGCCTCTGGGCCTCCATTCACTACCACTTCTGGGTTCAAGTCAGACAATCAGCTCAGGGACTCTCTATTTTCTTTATCATAACTGCTTACTGACTCATTTACATCACAATGATTAACCAATTATACTTTTCAATACTCATTATTTATTAGTTACCATCCCTATAGCTGTAAAGATATGTGAAAATGGCTTTGGGAAACAGGGAGAAGAGCTGCAGTTAGAGGAGAGGTCAGATAAGAGGTAGCTGATCCCACAGAAGAATTGGGACATGGCAAACATCTCAGAAGGGACCCTCTCTAGTTTCTTGGACTATAAAGGTGAGGGAGAGAATGTACTTTCCACAATTGCAAGGTTTTGTTAATAGAATAGACTTACATCTGGGCATGCATCTTACTTTGCAAGGCTAACAATACCAAAAGTTAGGACAACCACATCTGGACTGCAAAAAAAAATAAAAAATAAAAAATCAGATGATCTCTAGAGGATACCAGAACCAACATCCCTCCCAAAAATGTTAATCAGTTACCATACTGTACAGTAGTAATCCTCCAGAGTCAAAAGTCATTATAGTCAGCTTAATAACAGAATAACAGAGTTGGAAGGGACCTTGGAGGTCTTCTTGTCCAACCTCCTGCTCAAGCAGGAGACCCTATACCCTTCTGGAAAAAATGACTGTCCAATTTCTTCTTGAAAACCTCCATGGAGGTTTGAGTAACTAAGTTGTTCCACAGATTAATTGTTCTCACTGTCAGGAAATTTCTCCTTAGTTCTAGGTTGGTTCTCTCCTTGATTGGTTTCTACCCATTGCTTTTTGTCCTGCCTTCAGGGGCTTTGGAGACTAGGTTGACCCCGCCTGTCCTTTGTGGCAGCCCCTTAGATATTGAAACATATAAATAGCTAATATCAGTAGCCACCTCTTTTTTGTGTGATAAGGGCATGTTTTTGTCCCATGCAACAATACAGAGGTAAAATAAAGGGCCCTCTACAGGTACAGCAATTTTAGCTTTTGTTAGGATATACATTTTGATGGATGTTTAATGCTTGCTCTGACGTGCTAGCAGAATTGTGGAAATATCTCTTTGAAGTCATTCCTTTTCTTTCCCGATTACAATAGGTATTATATAGAGCAGTTTATTGCATACCTGAAGGAAAGAGAGCAGACATAATGTCTGATATTCTTCTCTCCGTGTTTAGAGTAAGCACATAATAGATATTTTGTCCTATACAAAAATATCATTTGCCAAAGGAGTAAAGTGGGTGTAGACTTAAATAGTGGGCTATAAATAGGGTGGAACTATCTATCTTCTGCAGTCACGACTAGCCTCAAAAGTCAGCTATTGTGTTTAGTTATTTGTTGAAACTCCATTCACCAAGTTGGTCAAGGCTGTATTTCTAAACATCCTTACTTTCAAATAACTGACATTGTAATCAGTACCTTGTAGGATAAAGTCCCTATTGAGAATATAAATGTTAGCCTTTTTGGTAGAAACATGTCCAAAATGCAATCTAGGCCTGGGAAGAAAACAAAACCAATAAAACTCAGAAAACAAAACCAAAAAAAAACATTCCCAAAACTCTTCACCAAGCAACAGCTGTCAAAAAAAAAAAAAGTGGTAGGAAAGCAAAAAGGCATTCAATCCCTTAAACTGAATCTTCCCCTTTAAAGAATAAATTTATGGTTTGCAACCCAACACCCGTATACAATGAATAATCCCGTTTGTGGGTACTTCCCATGGTGTCCTTTGGTTGGTTCTTGCTCCATCCAATTTATGGTTGGCCACACCACCATGCAGTCCATTTATGGACTGAGAAACTTTATTCACCCACCCACCCCACAACATCCACAAATGTTCAAGGAGAGGCTCATGATGACACATGCATAATCACTGCATTTGTGCAATGTCACACCCCATGTCCT
The DNA here is from genome assembly GCA_032468155.1 of Oxyrhabdium leporinum. Lineage (NCBI taxonomy): Eukaryota > Metazoa > Chordata > Lepidosauria > Squamata > Cyclocoridae > Oxyrhabdium > Oxyrhabdium leporinum. The sequence continues at coordinate 127,585 of JANHFL010000708.1, forward strand.
ATCATTTTGACTTCATTGTAGCTTGTTATGGATGCTGCTGCCCTCACTGTAGGAGATGAGCATTCTGAGCCCGAGGGAGGGGTCAAATGCATCATCAGTCTTGATACCCTTTGTGCCCTCATGAGATCTAAGTCCAGACCACCTTGAATTCCACTGATTCTTATCCACTGCCAGTTTGCTTTGACCCTTAGTCGTTCAGATTTTTGTAGAGAGCATTAGCATACAATAAACCTATATTCATTTGTACTGCCTGGATTCCTCATTTCCTGTGTTGGTGGTAACCACTGTTCTAACAACACATCCCCAACTCTCAAGAGCAAATAACCAGATCCACATAAAAAGAGTTCAATTAGCTCCTTTATTGCTCATGCCTATTTCCCTGACTGGCAGTTTATACCTGGGCCAAACTAGATAATGTTCAACAGCGTTCAAGGGAGATTAAACCTTATCCTTTGTGCCTACACGACGATTCCAGACTAATTCCCCACTTGACTCCTCCACCGACATAATCAATCCTCCCTCAGACAACAACCTTTCATTTGCACATAGTGGTGAGCTGTTATCCTGTATACAGAATATATATGGCTATGTCCATAAAAGGAGTGCCCTAAAACTTGTATGTTACGGAAAATTGGAAACCAAATATATATGTTAGAGGAAATTGCCTTCATGTGAAAATAAATGCCATTTCTTGTCTTTTCTTTCCCTCCTGGAAATGGAGATTGTTGTGGAAATTGGTAGAATGGAGCTATGATTAAATATGTATGAAACTGACCTAGAGCAGAAGAAGGCCAACTCATTCATCTCCAGTATGTACACTTGAGTTCTGCAAGACAACTAGCTTCTTACTATTCCTCCAAAACAAAGCCCCCACTCCCCCCAGCTATTCATTATTCAGTTGAGATGATCAACAATTTTCTTCAGGTTCACCATTGTTGTGAGGGCACTTTTTTTTTTTTTAATGTAAGCATCCATCTCTGAACTTTGGCACTCACTAAAAGCATTGCATACCAATGTTTAAAAGTCAATATGTCATCAAGCAAAATACGTTGCTCTGTCTATAACGTATCAGGATGGGATCATTCTTTCCCTTTTCCACCTCCTAAAAATCAAATTGAAAAGATAATATTTTCTAGAGCGGAGGAGGGTGTGGAAATCCATATTCTTTCTGAAGCAGAAGTCTAAAAGTGTTCAAAGTAGGATGAAGATTTGCCCACCCCCGGAGGGGCTCCTGCATCCTTTATTCAGAGCATTTTCATTGTTTTTTGCTAAACAGAGCAGGAGAGGAATGCATGCATGTTGGTTCTGCTATGTATTTCAAGAGCTTCTGATGACTCCAGTACTGATAGTCTTTGAACTATTTGTTTGGAACACACCTTGGGAACATTGTTCTGTTGCTTGTAATTCCTACTCATGAAGAATTTCCTCCAATCCTACTCTTTATCTATCTTAATCAGGAGAATTATTCACTCTGTCTCTCAGTTCTGCATCAGGTGCAAAGGGCAATAGCAGACTGGAAATGGATAAAAACCTTGATGTTTAATTCAATCATGATCTTTATTGGGAGTATTCATTGCATTTTTTTTTTCTTTTTCTTTGAAGAATCAGATATGAAGCCTTTCTGGATCTCTTCTTACGCCTGAATACCCAAGATCATCTCTGACCCCTGACCTCCGAAGAGACTTTATCCGACTGAAGTGCTAACGCCAGTCTCAGATTCCTTGTTTCTGATCAATGCAAACCAGTGTTCATCCTGGTCTGGAGGATCTTCTCAAAGGACATTCCGAAAGATCAGATTTTGCAAACTCAGTGCTCCAAAAGAATATCTGAATTGTGGAATGACAGCTAGAGGACTGGATATCTTTGCAACAGTTCCTTGATTCCTAACCAGCAGTCGGGCTCTTCAATATCATCCCATGGTTTGAAGGTGATCCCCACTGGATAATTTCCAGCTAATACTACTCACAAGGAGTGGAAAATACATGCAAATAACTGTGAATCAATAAAGATGTGCAGAAACATTGGATCTTAATTGCAGCATCTCCAAAACGATGGCTCTCTGTTGAACGAAACAATGTTATCCCTCTTGCCTAAGTTTTGTATTCTCTTCACTCTGCAGAGGTGACATCAAGGTGACTTTTTTACAACCACTTAGGAAATTTGCAGGCTACTAAATTCAGCACTACTAAAAAGTGTGGATTTTCTTAATTCCTTTCTTTCAGTCCATAATCCTCCTTGTAGGCTTTGGACTCTTTTTGCCTGAATTAATTGGAGTCAATCATGATTGTGTGACTGTTGCATAACTGTTTGGTTGCATCACTCAATGTTGCCCTGAAGGCATCTCAAGACAAAGAGGGAAGAGTAAATAACCAGAAGTTAGAAAAATAGCATGGATGGAAATATTGGACTGCAATTATTTTTGTCATATGATGCCTTGGGATTTAAGAACAGGATGGCATCACAGTTCAACTAGTGCCTCTGGCAGGAAGTGAATTATGATTTCAGAAGAAAAAAAAAAGGAACAACCTCCAATTCTTATTTTGGGAGACAATTTTGAATTGCCCATGAAAGGATTTCAGAAAAGAATAAGCCTTCATTGGTTGCTTGGTTCTTCTTGAATTTAGGGGTCGGGGAATTTAGAGAAGTGTCAAATGAAATAACTTTGAAAGCCAACAGATTTGACTTCTACAACACGGGCTTGTTAAATTGCGTAACAATGTAAGTTATTCCAAAGAAGGGCACAGAGATTTACAAGGACTTATACCTGAACATATGTTTATTCATAATGTGTCAGAAATAGGCAGGGTTGCCAACCGCACTGCCCTAACGGAAACCAATCCTGTCAGTCTAAGGAATGACAAAACTCTTCACACTTCATAGAAAATCATAACTGAGAGAGACTCAGTTATGATTTACTGTAGAAAATAACATGCCCTGTTCTTTTCACAAGGAAGAACTGGATTTCATTTAATGTCTGCCCTATCGACTTTCACTCATTCATTCGTTCATTTTGCAACTGGAATTGTTTCCGTTTAGATTATGAAACCCTAGAGAGAAGGACACATCAGCCCTATTCTTAGCATACCTGCGTCCATTCAGATGGCGCTGAATGGCAGTTGTCAACAGCCTCGCTAACATGGCTGACATGACAGAGGCAAGGGCTTGTCACTTTGCAACATCTGGAGAAGCTAAGTGACCTGCCCGCTGGTGAACATGGATAGTGCAGCTTGAACGAAATAACGTCAGCTTCGCAGAACATCCTTAGCTATTGATCCACAGTGTCTCTCTCCATGTATGTTACGTGGTGGCGCTTCGAACCTCTTATCAACAAACTGTAAGTCATCAAAGTCCGGTCAAAAAAAATTGTGGCATCATGTCTGATTAAAAAATAAAATAAAAATCAAGATGGTGGAATGAACTGCGGTGGCGCAGTGGTTAGAGTGTGGTACTGCAGGCTACTTCTGCTGACTGCCGACTGCCTGCAATTTGGCAGTTCAAATTTCACCAGGCTCAAGGTTGACTCAGCCTTCCATCCTTCTGAGGTCGGTAAAATGAGGACCCAGATTGTTGGGGAGCAATAGGCTGACTCTGTAAACCGCCTAGAGAGGGCTGTCAAGCACTGTAAAAACAGTATATAAGTCTAAGTGCTACTGCTATGATGCTGCAATTGATGTTCTGCCTATATTTAAGTGCTCACACATGCAACACACATAAAAAAAAAACAAGCAGAGCTTCAACTGCACCATTATGACTGCCATCTGTGGGTCGTACTCTGTGGACACCCCTGAAGCCACAGCTGAAGGACGCTGTCCAGGAAACATTGACGTGCTTCATGAATCCTCATTTGGGAATCCACCTTACCAAGCAGAATGTATTGACTTCTGGGTCACTCTGTTGCAGAAATGTCCACCTGAACATCCTCCTGAAAACCAATGCAATTCCCACATTAGCCCTGTCACCTTTGCTTGCTGACTTTAGATTCTGCTTTGTATTTCACGCCTGATGCGCCAGCCATATTTCTTCACGTTTCCACCCTGAGACTGGATCCTACAGGCTGCCTGTTACGGCTCCTCCATCTGTTCCCTCTCTCTTCCCCTACACCCCCATTCCTGGAATTAGATGCAAATTGCTGGATAGCATTGTTTGTACGGGGTTGGGAGAGATTTAATGTGCTTGGTCAGTGCCGAGTTGGAAATTTTTACTTCATTTTCCCATTGCCGGAGGGCCTGTGCCTGAATAGCAATGATCTCCCTTGATTTTAATACACAGAGGCGAGATATATGAAGCACAGCTAGCCGTTAAAATAAGAGCCAGAACGGCAGAGAAAACCACAGATCACATTCTGATTTCCCCTGTATTTAGTAATCATTGTAGACAACGTAGAATAGCAATTGATGTGCCTCTCTGGCCTGGGATTCCTCCAATTTCCCAGAATGCAATTAACACTCATCTGAACTTAACTAATCAAAATAAATGCAAATGTCTGCTGGTCACACTGATAGAAGGACATTGGAAAGGGACTGTCAAAAGATATATTAGATTAGGGACGTAAGGATGTCCTGCAACTTAGGAGAACCTTTTTGGATCCTATTAATCTCCTGTTGAAGGTGTCTAGAGCTGTGTGAAGAAGAGGTGGCCACAACTATGCAATTAAAGTCTACCCTTCAATTGGATACAGCTAGTCCTCGACATAAGACCATAACAGAGTTGTCAGGAACCTTGTAAGTCATCTAGTCCAACCCCCCCCACCCAAGCAGGAGACCCTACACCATTTCTGACAGATGGCAGTCCAGTCTCTTCGTGAAAGCCTCCGGTGATGAAGCTCCCATAACTTCCAAAGACAACTTCTGTTCCATGGGTTGATTCTTCCCACTGTCAGAAAATTTCTCCTTATTTCCAGGATGAATCTCTCTTTATCTTCCTTTTTATCTTCTTGCTATCAGCGTACAGAATTCTAGATGGACCAGTTTCATCCCAGATTCTCTCTCTTTTTTTTCCCCCTTTGGCTGGGTTCATCCATATTCCATGCCAAAGTTTTTGTTTTCGTTTTTACCTTGTTGAATAAGCCACTGCTGGGTGCAGTTCAAAAAGTTGCTAATCATAATTTACAAAGCAAAACCAAGCCATATCCACGATAGCTTAGTTCACAGTTTGAATCCCACCCTTCTCTCTTTCTTACTCATGCTCGCTGAGACTTCAGATTGTTCTGCAGACAAATATGGTTGCTCGCTATTCTTTCCTAGGGATCCACCCCGGTGTCAAGTCAAGCAAATGAAAATTAGCAAACTTGGTTTGTGAAAAAGAATTAATCCATATTTTAGAGGGGTTCTCCCTGGCAGAAAGTTTCGGCAGAACTCAGCACAGGAGAGAAGCGATAAGAAGGACCTCTACAGCTCTCTCTTTTTTTAAAAAAGACTTCAACAGATGAGTTATAAAGGGAAAGACTTTATCCTTTGAGGGCTGTGATTTATTCCTGGTAGTGCCCCAATCTTCTAGAAAGATATTGACAAGTGTCAAAGGATCCCACAACAGTGATGCGGTTAAAGAAACGAGTCATCAGAGGAAAAGGCTGCATGAATTTGCTTGATGAAAAGATTAAGGGGAGATACTGTTGACAGTTTTCAAATATTCTGCAAACAGTCTTTCTCCCATGCCCTTTCACAGGACGGAAGAGCATTCTGAAATAGCATGAAAATGTTATTATAAATGTGTGGTATCTGACTGCAAAACCAAGAGAAGTTTGGAAGATTAAAAGACACACAAAAGTGAGCCAGCCTGAATAGATAATGCAGGCAAAATCTAGAATGCATGTAAATCACGGTGGGGATGTCCCCCTCCCCTCTGGTTCTAAGGGAGACCATAGCAATAGCCCTTAGACTTACATGCTGCTTTACAGTGCTTTACAACCCTCTCTAAGCGGTTTACAGAGTCAGCATCTTGCCCCCAACAATCTAGGTCTTCATTTTACCGACCTCAGAAGGATGGAAGGCTGAGCCAACCTTGAGGCAGTGAGAATTGCACTGCTGCAAAATTAGCCTGCAATACTGTATTCTAACCACTGCACCACCATGCCACAATGATAGTGAGATAATTATTGTCCCGTCAATGACACTTGATAAGTGGAATGGCTTGTCTCCAGAAGTCATGGGTGCTCCATCATTGGATGTTTTTTTAAGAAGGGACTGGCAGCCGTTTGTCCAGAATGGAATAGAGTTTCCTGTTGAAGCATAGGGTTGGTGCAGAAGATCTCCAAGATCCCTTCCATCTCCACTGTTCCGTATGCTCTGTAACTGTTCACTGGGAGTTGCATAAGAGCGAGTATCAAAGTAGAGAAAACAGGCCGTGGTGCTCTCACCTCATCCTGGACTTCCTTTGAAAACAACCACTTGGATGGTGTATCTCCAGCTTGAGGCTCAGCTGGGGAACATCACATCACAAATGGGCATGGATAACGGGTGTATTTGCCATGCATAGCAATTGGGCACAATTATCACAGCCATGGGCCCCGTTTTAAAGGAAGCCGCATCCATAAAACATCAAGCTGCCCATGCATTTTGCATTGCCTACCAACTGCACAAGCCTTTGAACTCTTTTTTTTTTTTTAAATAATGTTTTGGCTAAGACCCCGGAAAACACCTTAGATTCAACCTGCCCATCAACAAACGGCTTGTGAAGAGAAGTGCTGGAGCAGATGGACAGCAAAATGCTTGGGTTTTTTTTTTTTTTTTCTTCTGCTGTTGCTTCTGCTTGCCATTGGGTAGAAAAATCTCCTGTTGCTAACACACAACCCAGAACACTAGAATTTGGGAGAAGTCGCCAGAGTCATGCTGAGCGGTGACCCTGTTTGCAATAAACAGGATTATTTTTTTTGGGGGGGGAGGAGGAGGGGGTGGCTGGGGGAGATATCTGCAACCCACTTTCTACATCTGTCTTTGTTTTCAGTACTTCCACAGGGGTGTCATTTGGTGGCCTAAAACAAAAATATCTCTGGGATGTCCAGTCTCTTGTCTGTAGGATAAATTATGTCACTGCAGCCCACCAAGTAACTACTTGCCTCGCTGGTCCTGGAGAAAAATCACACAATACAAAGATCTGCAGATAGAACTAGAAGGGATGTGGCAAAAGAAAGCAAAGATGATACCAAATAACCAAATGTACCTTGGGTACAATCCCAAAAGATCTGGTGAAGAACCCAAACATCAATCGGCATTGATGAAATCATTTGTCTTGCTTTGCACGTACTTCAAATCAGAAGTTTTAATGCTTTTTTTTAAAACTGTACTTATTGTTTTAAAATGTTTTTAAGATTTTAATTGTAATAAGTTTGAGTTGTGAGCCACCCAGAGTAGTTTGCTAAGATGGGCAGCTGTAGAAATGAAATAAATAAGTAAATAATCAGTCGATTGCAAAAAGGCAGTCTGACTTGGAACAGCTTACATCCTGCAACAGGAACTTCGACACCATCAAACAGCAAGATTTACCTATCCAAATGCCGAATCCAGTCTAAACATCTGGCTGATTATGCAATGAACAATAGTAAAATACAAAAATCTGCAAATAGAAATAGAATAACTGTGACAAAAGTAAGCAAAGGTATTATCAATAGTAACAGGCGCCTTGGGTTCGATCCCAAAACAGCTGGAGTACCATTTGAACCCCACCGGCATTGACAAAATCACCATCAGTCAATTGCAAAAGGCAGCTTTACTGACAACAGCTGACATCCTGTGGTGAGACCTCTAACACCATCAAACACCCACATCTGTCTATCTCAGGTCCTTGGGAAGCATGCATTTAGGTGGAGAAAAAGGCCAAATCCAGTCTAAACATCTGGCTGACTGCGTGACCAACCACGATAAGCACTTGCTAATTCTAAAGGTTTAAAAAATTGCAAAGAACTGGTGAAGTTGCTGGTGCCATTGATAGCCCAGTAGGGGAACCGCCCCATATATTCGATCCCATAAGCTCTAATAACCAAATACAATGGGATCAGTTAAGATAAGTGCATTGGGGGGTGGGGGGAAACACTTAATGTTTCTTTGCAACAATTGCTGTACAGTGTTGTTTTGTTGCTATTGTACCACCCTACAAAACCTCTCCAAAGACCAAGCTGTGAGAACCTTTTCCATTAACGGCATTCTCTGGAGTTGTTGGGCACAAAAGCCTAATTACCACAAACACACACACACACACACACTATGCACCCTATTTGCAGCCTGCATGGGTCTTTTCCCACTCCCCCCCTTAGTCCTGAAAGTGGGAATGTAACAGGAATGCAATATTCTGGTGGATCCACTAAACACATTTTGTACGTCTCCTTACAGCAAACCACAGACGAATGGGCACTTTCTTTCTTGAAGGAAGAGAAAGTCTGCCAAAATCTTGCTGGCAAGGAGAAGCTGGGGCTGCGGAGATCTATCCCATTTGGTACATAAATAGACAGACAGTGTTGCTGTCTATCTGCCAACAGGAAATTGCTTTACATGGAACATAAGCCTTTTTTTCCCCCTCGCTGTACAGATTAATTTTTTACCGTTTACACATTAATTTCTCTATTCTTGTTTCTCCAGTTTGCATCCACTTCTCCTCCATCGTGTTGTATAAGGCAGATTTTTCTTAACAGCCGGACTCCAAAAAGAACCCCACTGTCAATGTTGAATAGACCCATTGACAAGCACTGCATCTTGACTTTAACAGAATGACTGAGTTGGGAGGGGCCTTGGAGGTCTTCTAGTCCAACTGCCCACTCAAGCAGGACACCCTATACCATTTCAGACAAATGGTTGTCCAATCTCTTCTTAAAAACCTCCAGTGATGGAGCACCCCAACTTCTGAAGGCAAGCTGTTCCACTGGTTAATTGTTCTAACTGTCAGGAAATTTCTCCTTAGTTCTAGGTTGCTTCCTCTCCTTGATTAGTTTCCACCCATTGCTTCTTGTCCTGCCTTCAGGTGCTTTGGAGAATAGCTTGACTCCCTCTTC